>JAMKCH010027891.1:0-64058 GCA_023653785.1 Ophioderma brevispina | reverse complement strand
CCATTTTGTCAATAGAGGTCAATGATTATAATTCATAACATATGATGGATAGCATGAATGGTGAATAAGTATAAGTGATAAGTTCTAAGTAAAGGGACCTTTTCATTTAACTTCATATTTTCCAAATCTGATCATGTGTCTAAAACATAAATTTACAACACAACAACTGCTAGTTAATTAAAACTAGAAGTGAGATAAAAGGGCAGGATGGGAAATTACCAACTCACCTAAAGAGCCCGGCTATTGTCTCAATTGACCTTCATCCATGGGTAACTAAAGTAGTTCAGGTTCATCCTTGTTAAAATAACAGTTCCAATTATAATTTAGAGCTCAAAGGTCAGGAGATCAAGACAGTGTCTATAATAACCAATATTCCATAATTCAATATTGTCCATCTTTTACGTTTGGAGGTGGTGAAAAGTTCCATCAGCTTTGTTGATAAGGGAAGTTGTTGAGGTCGTTTTAAAAGCTTCCAGGCAAATGAGACGGCCGATTATGTGGCAATAAGTGTGTGTGTGCTTGAAAGCCCAACAAAACCAGTTGTGCTACCTCTCTCGACCCACTCTCCAGTCCAGGGCGTTGGCTGGGGTCCTCAGGTTGGCGGAATTTGAATGGAGAATGAGGGCAGTATACCAAGAAGTTGTCTGGGGTATTTTCAACTTGTTACATATATATTTCAATTAGGCTCCAGAGGATATGAAAGATGTGCAATTTCGTAAACAATAGTTTTTAACATGGTATCTCAAACTATTATGTTACTTCTGTTGACACAAAACAATGTTCATTTACCTCTACTTTGTCATCAGCATTATCAGAGAGTCCCATGATTTTGAATAATATGCTGGCACATAATCTCTTCATGTTTGTAGGAGATTGGCGTAGTTTGTTGTTGCAGTACATGACAGTGCATCAAAAGCACCTGAAAAATCCATTAATCAACATAGTATTTGCCAAATGGAGGTATATCAGGCAGCGTTTAAAGGGAATTCAGAATGGGTATTTGGAATTGTTTTAAACTAAATATCGTGGGTTGTTCACCGTGCTCTGCATCGACTTGCTCAGGGCCTGTGCATCGGGCATGTGCTGGACACATACACAAGTTGTAACATGCAGTATGCAAATTAGGTAATTGGTTCAAGCTATCATTGTTGCTGGGGATTTAATTGGGGCGATGCATGTACATCATAAGCAGTGACATGGAAGATGTAGGCCTACAGCCTTCGTATTCCCCCCCCCCCCAGCGACCTATGGCATTGTTTTCAATGACAAGCACGTGGGAATTCCTTGGCAGGTGGAGTTGGAAAGAGAAGGGGGGAGGAAAGGGGGGATGAATTGCAACAGCGCTAGGAGCGAAATAAGCAACATACCCGGGCAAGATGGGAATCTTCAACGCCGATTGAGGGGGTTGGGAGGGTATTTGATGCACGTTTTACAACGTTTATTTCATGAGGAAAACGACAAACACCACATTTTGTTTTGTCGGGTAATGTTTTATTTTTAAATTAGTTCAACTTTATTTTTACCTCTTAAACTGAAATCTCATTTTTACGTTTTCTACTCCCGATTCTGTGAATTTTTTTTCCGTTTTCCGTATCACAGAAAACTCTAGTGCCATGTTCAAGCTCTGAACCTACATTTTGTGGACATTGTGAAAAATAGAAAGTTTGTTAAAATACAGAACAAAAACTATGTTTTCCAACAAAATTTCATGTAGATTCATTTCTAAGTCAGAATGCATAAATGTGAATTTGAAATTCTCCCAGTGGTATCTACAGGCACGCTGTTGCCAAAAGCAGTCAATTTGGGAACAAAAATGGTGAAAATTTGTCGCAAAAAAAATAAGTCCTTCAAAACGGGGACTTCTTGGGGCTAAACAATATAACTTGTCGAGAGGGAGGTCTTGGCTAGAGCAAGTTTATATCTGTTTAGCCTTAAAACCTCAGTTTTGAAGGACTTACTTTTTTTTTGGAGAAGGCTTTATTTTTTCCGCGCCCCCCGCCCGCCGCCCCCACAATAGAGAGGTTGACTCCCTTTTCCCCCTACACCGAAAACACGAAAAGAGAGCGGAGGAAAGCGAAGACCTCGAAAAAAGGAAAATAATCTGGGAAGTTACCTTGGAAAAAAAAAATAAAACTAAAAATAAAAACAGCAAGCGGAGAGCGGAAAAGAAAGGGAACAGGACAAACACAAGAGAAAGAGAAAAATCAGAAGAAGGGGGACGGCGGGAATCCGGAAACAATAATGAAAAACTGGAACAAAAACCTCAAGAATATAGCGAGGGCGCGGGTGCCCGCGAAGCTCCATCCGCATAAGGGTCTCAACCTTTTTTATAGGGGGGAAAAAAACAATACGGACGAGGGAAGGGGAAATCAGGAATAGGGAAGACAACAAAAACAAAACCAAACACACAAAAAGAACGGGAAACAAAACTAAAAAAAAAAAATAAAGAAAAAAACAGGTCTGAAAAGGGAGGAAAAAGGGGGAAATTAAAAAAAAAAAAAAAAAAAAAAAAAAAAAAAAAAAAAATAAAAAGAATAAACCCCACGCTGTGGAAAAAAAAGGAAAAGGTAAAATGGGGGAGGAAGGAGGAGAAAAAAGAAAAAACACCAAAAATAATAATATTTTAACTTAAGTTTTTTTTCAACAAATTCACAACCAAAAAATGAAAATAACCACAAACCCTGAAGGGGGAAACAAAAACCGAACGGGAAAAAGAAAAACCAAAAAAAGAAAACAAAGGGGGGGGGGGGCGGAGAGGAACAAACAAACGACAAAGAAGAACCTTACGGAAAGGAGTAAAAGCGGAAAGAAAAAAAACACAAAGGAACAACTTCTTCTATCCCCCACTCGCACGGGGCACGGGGCGGAGGAGGGGCCGGAACAACAGCGGCCGGGGGCCTCCGGGCCACACACAACCACCCACAGGGGTGCCTCGCGGCGACCCGGGGCCCCACCCCCCCCAAACCCCCAGGGGGGGGCGGGGCCGGGGCCCCCTGGCCGCGGCCCCCCACAAAAATGTACGGGGTAGGGGTAACAATTCTAGAATACTTTTTTCTGTAAATTCAACGTAGTCAAAAATTTTATATCTCTGTTGCTATGAAACACTGAGTTAAAATGAACAAAAAGCATCCTAATCGTCCTTTCCATTGTGGACTTATAGCATTTCCAAGTCCGACATTTTGCGAAAATGGTATTTTTGTGAAATCCAAGTGTCACCCCAAACGCCGGACGTTTCTAACCATGTTACAAACTAAAGAAAAGAAATAGATTCATCCCATCACATGCTTTTGATTATCACAATCACAAGAGCACCTTGTAATTTAGACTAAAAACTAGGCACTATTCATTGGTTTTTAATCCATCAAGTCATTGAATTGATGGATTATGCCCGAGGCGGCGTGGTTTTAATATGTCGGCTCTTATTTGCTAAACTAGTCGGCCCTTTTATGTCCGTTTTCGCCGAAAATTAGCAAATTTTGTAGCTTTTTGTCAAGTTTGGGCATCACTTGATGGCGTGCTTGTCGTCTTTCTTACTGGAAGCTATGGTTTATGTGGTTATGTGTGCACCTAGTAACCGGTTCTAGTGGGTTTCTTCGGGCGAAAATGAAATGGTCATTTGTTACCATAGGCTACCAAGGGCTTACCCGGGACTGAGGTAAAACACAAGTGCGAGTTCATTTGGGACTGGTAATTTAGTTGTAAACAAATTTCCCTCATGAAGGTTCGCCCCAACATATAGAGATGGACACAAAAGAAGTGTTTTACTTGAGATCAAACTCAAGTTATGTTAATGGTATTTTGCATCCAAGTCTCAAAGAATTTCAGCAAAAGTACAATTTGCCTACTTTGTGAAGCAAAACTTCAAAAAATATTAAGTCCGTACCTGAGCAATTTGTATTGTGGTATAGTCCTTTGCAGGAAGGCAAGCCTTTTACTGATCTTGCTAGTGTTTATGGTATTAGGAGGGATGAAACGTGGGTTTGTTGGTTGTTGGTTTCGACGGCAAAGTTTGGAATTTTTAGTTTTTATATGGGTGATATTTTTGGAGGTCTTTGAGAAACACTTTTGGTTGTTTGCTGAGAAAAGAAACCTTATCTGGTTGTCATTATTAGGTTCTGGTTGGCTGTTTTCGATACAATGGACATGGCTACGACAAATGTTTACCCTGCCAGCTGGCTGTTCTTAAACGATGTTCCACTACGTTGACCTTTAAGGGCACCTGAACTGTGTTGCAAGCCAGTTCAGGAATTTATTAAGTGGTCCTTAAATTAAAAGTTGACGGCACGTTAATATATTAAGTGTTCAGATTAAATATTAGATCTATTAGAGGAGTGACATTTGTTTTAAGTTTTATGGCGCCCCACTGGTGGTGTAAGAGAGAAAACTGGCAGGCAAAAAGCCCCTTATGTGATGGGGAAATCTGTTTTTTGCTGTAACTTTTGTTCGAAGTAATAATACTAACTTTCTTAGTCAAGAATAATAATCAGCTAATGTTACCAGCTGCATTTTGTGCCCAATTTAGATCAGGAAAGATTCTTCTGCAAAGTTAATTTATAACCAGATGATTTTATGTGGTCTGTCACAGACAATACTGTCCTATTTGCCTGCAGAAAAAAAACAGAGGGCCGTCGAATGTCAAAAACAGTGACGTATAGGTCAACATTCTCTAAATAGTGATAACAAAAGCGGGGTATTCAATTGCGACAGTGGTGGGCATACTTCGGAATATTTAATAAACCTACACATGGGCATACTATATTCTATTGCGAGGTTGGGACGACAAGCACGCTTGCCTTACTTTTGATGGGGATTTTAGATAATATTTGTGTCGACGTTGCTCCACTACATGATTGGCATAACATTCGACTTTTGACCTTAATTTTCCCGCTTAGTTGAAAGCGGAAGGAAATGTTGAAATAAGTGGCGGTAAGCATATCAATCTAAGTTGGAAATCTTTGGAAACACATCTTCCAGAAATTCATTACATTTTTGCTAGGAATATCCTAAAATTGTTCACAAGAGTCAGCGAAATTTTGTTCAATAATAATCCCTATTTTTGATCGAGGATATTCCCCTCAAGTGACCTTGAAAACAAATACAAAATTAATAAAGATTTAAAAAAAACCGTAAGACCACCGACAATTTTGCTCTGCTAAAACCAGTATGTCATTACCACTCTGATATCCTTATACGTGTGCAACCAACTTCAATTGTATTTGCTGTAAAAGAGATGCAAATAATTGTTAGCAAGCTTGCTGCCATTACAGATCATTGTAAGCATTGCCGTGGGAACCCGAGTGGAAGTAAACGTTTAGTGTTTAATTTGCCGATTACCTTCACTCGTATAGTCAAAAGAATCACAGACCCAAGTCTCACATTGAGTATACAAAGAGTGGCCTCTAATGACCCTATAGGCTTTGAGACCCCATTTTGGTCAATCACATAAAAAACACGTTCTGAAAATAAAATGCTATGAAAACTAAAGGAACCACTGGTCCAGGACTTACTGGTATGCGCAGATGACCATGGCCCTTTTGAACCTTTAATGGCCCGATTTGACCTTTGACCCCATTTGTCAAAATTCTATATTACTAAATAAATCAACTTTGTTGGCCTTGTGGGTTTGTCCGGCTATGTGTTTCATCACATTTTCAACCGTCCTTTTTTACATGCGGATATGAATTTTGGTGTGGTGGTAGAGTTTCGGGGCCGTACTAGTTGTATGGCACTTTTTCGAGGGGTTATTTTGGGGGTCAAAGGTCTTCAGGGGTCTGGAAAATTATGGTGTTTGTTGAAATAAAATAAATACGTTATAACAAGTAAGAAAATAAGTAACACCTTCTTAGGCAAAAAAGATAATATAGTCTTTGGTTTCTGACATAGTTTTAAAAGTGTTTACAAATTAACCCAGTGGTGCAAAGGGATAAGGCCTACAAGATAATGAACCTGTTGTGATTTGCTGTTCCCTTTTTGAAGATTGCTCCATCATTGCTATTAGTGCAAAATGGTTGGTTATATTATTTTAGTGCCTGGTTGTGGACTTTGTTAATTCCCACTGATATTCCCTAAACGGGTCGGGTCAAGCGGCGGAGCCCTGTCAATTTTTTCTTCGGAAAGCTTTATTTTTAAGAGCTATCTCATGGTGCAGTCATAGTTTGTAATGGCTCGTTTTGGAAGTTAGTATCCCTTTAAAGTTGATTTTACTTCGACTTTTCATGTCAATAATTTTTTTTAAATCTCCATATGTACTTAGTTCTTACTTACAATTTTCCTTACATGGGGCTGTCATACTGCGGAGCCTGTCAATTTTTTTTCGGGACAAGCTTTATTTTAAAGAGCTCCATCTCATGGTGCAGTTCAATACCTAAGTAGGGTGGCTGTCATTTTCAGTTACGAACCTTTAAGTTGGACTTTAACTTCACAACCTTTTTCATGTCATCTTTTAAAAAAAATCCAAATGGACTAAGTTCCCACTGACAGTTCCTTACATGTGGAAGCTTTCAATTGATCTTTAAGAAAATAATCCATTGGCGTATCCGCCTCTTGAGGAAGATATTACACTGAATGCTCGCTATTTTTTTTTAAATCTCCCTGATTCTAATCAAAATCTCCCTGATTCCAAGATCAATCCCCTGATTTCCAAAATCTCAATGTTGCAGCTCTGGCAAAGGTCATCCAGGGGTCTTATCGGGTAACTTAACCGTGCTTTGACGTATACGTATGGATATGAGTTTTTGGTATGGGTAGAGTTTCGCCGTACAAGTTTTTGGTCATGGTTTCGAGGGGTCATTTTTGGGTCAAAGGTCATCCAGGGGTCCATTGCCGGGTAACGTGGCTGTGCTTGGACGTCTGGATATGAGTTTTGTCTGGTGGTAGAGTTTCGCCGTAACACTTTTGTGGTCATGTTTTTCTAGGGTCCATTTTGGGGTCAAAGGTCATCCAGGGTCGGTATCTGGTAACGTGGCTGTGCTTTGATAT
This sequence comes from Ophioderma brevispina, assembly GCA_023653785.1. Taxonomy (NCBI): domain Eukaryota; kingdom Metazoa; phylum Echinodermata; class Ophiuroidea; order Amphilepidida; family Ophiodermatidae; genus Ophioderma; species Ophioderma brevispina. The sequence goes on along the minus strand of JAMKCH010027891.1, from coordinate 57,080 downwards.
AATGGGATATTAGTTTTGGTATGGTGGTAGAGTTTTTTCGCCGGACGAGTTTTGTGTCACGTTTTCAAGGGGTCATTTTGGGGGTCAAAGGTCATCCAGGGGTCGTTTGGGTAACTGCCATGCGTTGACGTATGAATGATTTTGGTATGGTGGGGTAGAGTTAGTCACAACAAGGTCATCGGGGGTCATGCAAGGTCAAATGGGGTAAACTTTGGTGTATCCAGGAGAAACTTGGTGGGTGTGTGGGTCGATTGCTGATGACGAAAATTTTAAAGGTCAGGACAAGGTCATCATGGTCATTCAAGGTCAAATGAACCCCAAAACCCGAGGGTCATTCATCCAGTGATCGCAAATCAGGGTGATAGCCAAATCCAAGGACTTCCTACTAAAATAATATAAAGAGAACCCACCGGTCCCAGAACTCTATGGTATCACAGAAGCCCTCTTATGTGCCCATATTGCCTTTGACATCCAATGACCCTACTTGATTGACCTTTGAACCCCAAAATATCAAACATTCTTCCAAGTTAAGTTGTATGGCCACCAAACTTGCTCAATTAACCACTGGGGAGACCACTGGCCAGACCCATGGGCTTATAAATGTCAATTGACCGTATGACCCTACATGACCTATGACCCCACAACTCGCATTCCCTAACCATCCCATTGATTGTTCCTGCAATCAGATGCCACTCGTTATTTTATACACTCTAGAAATTAGCAAGTCACAAATTTTTGTCAGACCCCAAACACAACGGCGCAAAATCGTGCAAAATATGGGGTTTTAACTGCCAAAATTCTGAAAAGACAGGGATGTTTTACATCTAGAAACATACAAATAATCACATTTTTTTACTTAACTACTGCTTTCACACACTGCTTTCACCCCTAAATATTTTTTTCACACCCCATTTTACGTCAAAGCTTAATGCTGTCTTATGGCTTTAATCTATCGTGTCATATCACACGGGCGACAGCATTATTTAGGGAAGTTTGAGTATAATACAAGAACGTGTGCAGGCATAACTCGAAGCACGACGGTCATGCAGAACTGTATATACCACTAACTACGTTGAAGAAATGGGCGGCTATCCTATGAGGTCTTGTCATTTTCGATATAACTCGGATATTGTTTAGGGTCTCTCATTAAGCGCAGGATCAAAAGCATCAATAATATTGTAATCGGAACTTTCGTAAGTAAAGCAAAGCAAGATAATAAAGGGTATATTAAATACAGATGCTTGCTTACTTGTTGAGGGCCGATAAAAATACTTGTTTAGGGTGTTTTTAGCTTTTGTTTTTGTTAGTCAGTAAAATATGTTTTAGGGTGCATTTGAAAGTCCATGTTCATGCATCATCCCTTTGAATACAAATCCCCCCCCCCCCGGGTCTGGCCTCCAAATTAATTTTGAGCCCCCCCTTTAAATTACAGGTACTCCTAGCAAAAATAAATAATATGAAAAGACAGGTAAAATAGGTAACCAGAAGGGGGGTTAAATGGTGGTGGGCCAATAATTTATTTTTTTCACATGTTTGAGTGGCAAATTATACAAGATTTTCAGGTACCCTACCTCCCACCACCTCTACCAGGTCCCTTCCCTGTGCCTTTCATCCCCCCCCGTAGCTCACCCCCTTTTAATTCCTCCCCTCACCTCATTATGCTTGCTTTGCTCCCCTCTTATTAGTTTTGTCTACAACAATTACGGACATGGCCTCATATAGGTAAAAAAAATCAAAAATCCCCTATTTTTACCTATTTATTTTGCTTAAACCCCAGGTTTTTCCAAAATTTTGAACCTTTCGGGGGGCAGCCACCACTGGCGCCGCCCCAACTCCCACCCCCACCAACCACACGCCACATTTTTAAGTGGTTAATTTTCCCAACCTTTCCGCTCTGTCGATACTCGTTTTAGCATGCTAGGCCATTTTATCAAGTTCCCATAACCTCTAGCTACCTTCTTGATCATTTGTGGGTTTTTAGGGATAGCACAGCCAAACATGTTGAGGTAGTGAGGACCCAACTCCCGCCCGACCTTAGGAGGCACTTAAAATTGTATTTTGACTACCCATAGCCTATTAACACTTAAGTGACCAGGGAGGGTCCTAGGGACCCTCCAAATTTGTTTTCGCGCTTTACGCGTCGGATATTTGCGCGCCGAATTTTTTTTGTAATTGTCTGACTTTTAAATGCGCTTCTTTTCATATAAAAAAAAATCATCCAAGCCATTTTAATGAGTTAATTAGTGAGGGTCCCATGGAACCCCCCCCCCCGTTTTTTTTTTTTTTTTTTTTTTTTTTTTTTTTTTTTTTTTTTTTTTTTTTTTTTTTTTTTTTTTTTTTTTTAAGCAAACAAGTAATAGTAACATTAAAAATAATTAACCTTTTATGTGCTGAAAACAAACAATTTCATTGCTAAACCGTCACTGTACAAAGTCTATGGGAAAATGATGTGTATTTTGCAACCCCCGTTAAAAATACATGATTCCTAAAACTTCAAGTTTTTTGTTAAATATGTAATTTGGGTCTTCTAGAGTAGATATCAACATAGTTTTCAAAAAGTTTGATGTAAGCGCAATGCTCCTTTGAATTTTCCGTCTTTTTGCCCATTTTTCGCGTGTTTTGAAAACAATTTTTTGGCACCTAATTTGCAGCCCAAATTACAAATTTCATTTTTTTTTCTCGCTGATTTGGGGGTTGTCTTATGATTCTTCACATGAAATTTTGTACAAAAATTAACTCGGGAAAGTCCTTTGGAGGTCCCATGACCCCCCGGGCCGAATAAAGGGAGTGAAAAACCCCTTGGTCACTTAAGTGTTAAACTTCAATCGTCATGCATGCATGTATAACATGCTCAAATAACTCTTTGCAATAACCGTCGTGTATATACCGCGCCGGTTTATACGCGGACGCCCGTCGCGTAATATACGGCTGCACTGGAAGCCGCCGTAACGATCGTCGTGTATATACCGATTTGCTAGTTGGGTACACGACCGCGCGACCGTGACGGTCATGTATGTACCGATTCGCTAATTGGGTACACGACCGTCGTGTATATACCGGTTGCCTTATTTTAGCGTAAAACAACTCGGGCCGGCTGCGCCTCGTTGTTCTACTTAAAATAATGCTGTCGCCCGTGTGATATGACATGATAGATACACGGCAGAGGCTAAAAACAATACCTTTATTCTCTAATTCTGAAGTAGGCCTAGGGCTCTTGCAGCTCTTTCTAATGAGAACAATTTATATTTTTTGTTCCTAACCCTACCATAGCCTAAGTAAAAACCCCTAATTTTTACACAATCTATTGCTTAAAACCCCTGGCCCTGTTTGTTCAGAATTTTGAAACTCAGGGCCCATGGGCGCCCCCCCCCACCACATGAACAGTAGCATTATTATAGCATTCAGATATTACGATCAGTGACGATAATAATAGTAATATATTTGGTGGATTTATTTCTCGGACAGTTCGCAAGCACACCCCATGCAAGCGCCATCAGCAGAGGCGTATCCAGGATGACATACCCCAGGGCGCAAACTGACGATGAACTTTTGGCGCCCCTGTGGAAATTGAAAATGGCACCCCATTCCACATCTTCTTGAATGTGCATATACACACATATACAAATAATTTTATCGGCGAGCGTAGCGAGCCGTAAAATTCCTGAAATTGTGTCGGCAAATGGACAGTTTTGTCGGCAACATCCCCTTCCCCATTGAAAATGGTCTGGGAACTGCATGCAATTAAAGGCCGACTCAGAGAATTCCTGAGGAGGGTGCACTCAATTTCCAAAAAAATCGTGTTTTTTGCATGTACATAATGCTTGTCCATATACTAATCACTGTGTGAAATTGCTAAGCTTAAATCAAATTCCTTCACAATCACAACTTTGTTATAAAATTCCGGATCCGGAATTTTTGTTATACACAGTATCCTATGGGACGTAATACTACACAAATGTTTATTGCATCAAAACGAAAAATCCGATTCATCTCAAATTTCGGAATTGTGCATTTTAGGTTACTATCTTTAGTTCTAGTTGACTATTTTTCATTATTACACAAAAAAATAATATTTCGAAATCTCTGAGTCAGACTTTAATTAGTTCAAATTTCCCAAAAACTAGCTATATTAAATCAACAGACAGTTTTTGTGCTCCTTTCCTTATTTTTCAGCCCTTTTTTTTTTTGTTTTCTGTTTTGACGCCCCTTATTATTTCCCTTTAAGCTCCATGTCCCTTTGCTATTCTTTGCGTCCTTTTCCTTAAACTATTTCACTTTTCTTTCCAATTTATTTCATCACCCCTTCGTTTCTCGCTATTATTTTGCTTTTCTTATTGTCCTTTTTGGCGCCCCTTTACTATATTTCCCTTATAGATTCTTCCTTTTCCACATTACTCTTTTCTATCTCTTTCCTTTCCCCTTGTATTGTCCCTTCCCCCGTTTCAATTTTTACTTTTTCTTTTCCTTCCTTTCCTCCCTTCCACCTCTCATTTTCTTTGTTCCCTTCCCCCTTTCCTTCCTGTCTTCCCTTTCCCTTTTCATCTTTCTTTTTCCTTCTTTTTTCTCTTGCTCCTCTTTTGGCGCCCCCTTTGGCCCACCCCGGGGGGGGGGCAACGCGCCCCCTTTGCCCCCACCCCAGGATACGCCACTGTTCAGCTACGCCGTGTTTGGCGCAAGTTTGACCAATTACGCATCGCGTTGCTATGTGCTTTATCCCTGTCCAGTTAACGCTCTTACGCTGGCCTATGTTCGATTCTGTTCGAGAATTAAATCTCAACGACTATAGTAATACTTGCCTAATTACACACTGTAGGACTGAAATTTTACAATGTATCCCTTATTTTAAAGTCCTGAAAGAGCACCATCGTTTTACAACAAATACCCGTCATGGCTGCGGGACAATACGTAGACCTGTGCACATGTAATTTGACAGTGATGCATGAGCAAAAGAAACCGCAGCGAGAATTCATATTCCTCCACCACATCCTTCACATGCAGTTTATTCCGTTAAGGTTGAAATTCATAGGATTTTGTGGCAGAATACTAAAGTTCTTTCCACCATTATCACTAATAATAGATGAAATACCTCATCATTCCGTTTGAATTTGTCTCTGGTATACTTATTCTATTTCATGTAACTGTCTTCTGTAAGTGTCTAAACACATATTTTGAGGTTAAAATCTTACCAAATAATCCTCCAAAATCTCCGGCCAAAATCCCGTCTGCTTCAAGTAGTGCGAATGGTATTGCGGAGCATGCGTGGTAACCGGTGGGGAAAATGGCAAAATGCGAACACGCCTAGTGTTCACACTCGAAAACGCCACGGTGGTTCTAACTTGCCATAACAAAAAAGATTGACAGACATGATTGTTCATAATATGTTCAAAATTTTAACGCAATGTGTTTTACTTTGGCTTTTATTAAGGTTTATGCGCTTCCCGACATGTCTCTTTTTAAGCACCCTGTAGACAATTTTAATAAAGCACATCATGGTTCCTCCGTGGGTTCCTCACTGGGTTCGTTAGAACATTCAGTCTTTTACTAGAGGCTATAACCATGCTTGTAAAGGTATATACATTGCCGTTTAAAAGTTTTCTGGGAGGCCTTTATTCATCAGTAAACCACAGAAGATTCGCCAGAAAAATTCTTTAAAAGGAATTGCATGGCACGGTCAACGTTATGAATCATGTTTTTGTGGCAGGTTATATGCATGTCAATGAACATTCATGTTAAAAACCTTTCACACATACTAAATTTTAATAACATTAAAAATCTATTACATTTAAGAGGCACAAATTGCTACAAAACATCAACATGTTGCAGAATTTTGGCACCATTTGAGAGCGACAATTGTCCCAAATGGGGGCAAAATCACTTCATTTCTCCGATCCAAATCACAAAATTACACTTTTAAAAGCACTATTAGCAAAGAAAAACACCTCTATCACTGCTGAATTAGATGTTTTAATTAAAATTTTAATCAAACTGTATAAATTTTACTTTTTTAAAAATGTTTGAATTCCTCACCAAATTCCCATAGGCTAATGTTATGGAACAAGATTGATGATGATACAGAGATGGCACGTCGGGGGGATCACAAAGTGGCTCCTTTAAATTGAAATTTGGTCTCCAGTTCGAATATTGCATAATATTACCGTTACACTAGTGCACAACCACCATTTTCGATCGTCCCTCTCCCAAGTTTACACGTTGCCACAGTGACATTGGTGACTTGCCCGAATTACAATCACTAGCTGATTTTAATGGGAGCGGTCACTAAGAAAACGGGTTGATCACTCCTTCCATTAAACGGCATATTCAGAGAATTACAATATTTCCGTCCAAGCCTTCTCCATTATTTTGTCTTTATATGCCTCCCTGTGGGTTAAATCAAGAGCGTCAAGATTTAGGCCCCTACTCAACATACTTATAGCCAGTGACCTTCTACTGCAAAATGAACCACTAGCTGATTTGAGTGGGAAGCGGTCAATGAACGGGTTGATCACTATTCCATCATGCAAACTTCAGCGACATTTACAGTATTTTCTCCAAGCCATCTCCTTTAGGCCTATTTGCTTTTTTCGCTGGCCAAATTCCACACTTTTCACTATTAATGCCTCAACTGGCGCCTTAAATTGTTAAGTCAGGAGAGCTATCAATCAAGATTTTCCCCAACATTACTAATAATGAGCCAGGAGTAAATTTTACTAACTGCAACATGGTCCAGCCAAAGAACTCCACTCAACTCCCAAAGACCCAATCAGTGCGTAGCGTGGGTCGGAGAAAAGTTGCCACTAAGTGACTTAGTCAATCATGGGGGAAAATTGCGGGTGGTGCAGAGTAACCCCCATTGGAATAAATTGGCGGCAAAATTGGGAAACTTTTAGGCAAAAGCAGCCGTTTTGGACGCTAAACCGCCAACCCCCCTCCAAGCAGGGCGATTTTTTTTTTCATTGGTCGGGCTGACTTTCCCTGCCCGCGGTTTTTGCCCCTATCCGAACACATGCTGCCGACAGATGTAACTGGTTACGTGCCCTGGGATCAATGATTCACACAATAAATTGTTGATAATATAATTATATGTCTAATTTAAATATAAGGCCTACATCTTCTTGGCTCGAGGCAGGGCCATACGGAGGAATTACTTTTTTGGGAGAGGGGGGGCGGGACCCCCTCGAAAAAGTGGACCTTTTTGGTATAAGTGAACAACCCCCGGTCCTTTTTGAACATCTCATCACCCTAAACCTGGGCTTTCCTTGTCAAACTTTCTCTCAATTTTGGACATCTTCATCCACAATCAAGCAATAGTGGACCTTTTCGCCCTTTTGTGGATTTTCCCCCGCGTACTCTCTTAAAATCAAGATGAAAATGCAATCTAAAAATTGAAGTTGATGGAAACGTCTCAAATTCGATGAAAATTCGATGGAATTTGGTTTGAATTTTCAATCTTTAAGACTGATTTCTCAATCTTAATTTTGGACTTTTCCCTCAACTCAATCTTTCCATTTAAGAGAGTAGGGGGTCTGGTTTCGTCAGTCAGTGCAAATTTCAAGAACATGGCCTAATGCCTCAAAAGTACAACTTGATTGATTTCACTTTTTATCCATTACCACTTGTCTGTTGTTTTTATTTATTGTATTTTATTCTAATGATGATTTTAAGTAATTATGACCAAATGAAACACCCCTTTAAACAATCATAGCTGATAAGTCCGTGGCTAATATTGGTCAAGGATAGCTGGTAGCCAGATACTCATGGTTTAGAGTGTTCGCCCCTCCGATTTTCGAGGCCGCCGAGGGAAGAAATACGATCCTGTAATTTTCTTTTCATTTTTACAGTATTTGGCTGGAATTGCACTGGTATTTACATGTGTGGTGTGTGTGATAGTAACTATATTACGCCGTTGGCGCAATTGTTACACCGCCTTTCAACGTTGCGTGTCACCCTTAATTGTAAACCCATAGAGTAACAATTTGCAAGAACCTGTAATAAAATGTTTAAAAAATACAACATAAATCATTTCTTATTTCGCAGTGTTTTTTTTTCCGTTGTGTCTTATTTTTTTAAAATAGTTTGAGTAAAATGACAAATGAAGCTCGGCCTCAATACAAGATACATGATCCGCTAATGAACAGGTAAGATTACTACACCTCTCATGTTAACATCTTTATGTTCATTTCATGGTCAGACTTTGTTCATCACGATCTTTACAACCATAGCTCCTATACTTTGTTTGGTGCATCACTTGACTTAGTGGTGTTTGTATTTATCAGGACTTTAATGTCACGTATTGACACAAATAATTAATTTGCGTAACACAGTAATGTTAATCGTGAAGTGTTTGGCCTATGTTTGCCTTAGTAATTAGTGTTACCAATAACCACAATGTTTCGGACTTAGACTGGTACCCTGCCGATCATAGCGCTTTCAAGATAGTTAGAACTCGATGTTTATACGTGCAAAAGCGTTAGGGGGCACCAGCGAATATCAACGAGGTCAAACTTACCAGAGCACGAATAAATGTCTAAAACGAAAGGTCACCATTAGGTAGCCCTTAGCCTAAGTTGTTATCACGCCCTCTATAACTAGTCAAGTGGCTTAATACCCCGTACGTCGAAGGTGAAAAGAAACCATACGGATTTGTACATGTTTTCGCATAGCAAAACTAATTAGATGTTCATGATTTGTAAACAACGGTCTTAACTCTTTGGAATCTTGAAGAACAATAACTACATTGCACATTTCGCGACTTTTATCTTGACCTATACGGATCTATAATACACATCTTGTCCGTCTAAAACTAATCACACAGTTTCTAAATCTTAACTTCCAGAAAGGCACCCATATATTTCGTTTGTCCATGCAAACCTATGGAAAAATTTGACTATATTACTTACTTACTATTACTGCGTTAATACTGAACTATTACTTACTTCCACTACTTACTTTACTTATACCTTACTCTTCCTTCCTTCCTATTTTTCCTTCACATTCCTTATACTTCCTTTTTTATACTTCCATTACTATTACATTACTTACTTTCGGGTTACACCCTATAGCAAAGCACTGTCCCGACCGTGCGATCATATTGATCACTAAATTCAAGTGTTCAAATAGGCCCACTGGTAATGTTTCTGAAAAAGCGGGCAATCCTTGACTCTGGGAAATAACCGCATAGTGTGAGTTGGTTCATTACTACACTTTTTGGTGATTGCTTTAACACTAAGTGTTTCAAATCTTATTTGGTTTGAGTTCGGGCTTCATGATTTGAACACTATGCATTACAAAATCAAACGCAGTAAGTTCAATATTTGGAGCTTTTGGATCGGCAAGTTTGTCTAATTCCGCACACGTTTTTTTGGCAGTGTAGGGTATGTTTTTCGTCGGTGGAAATACTTGTTTCGGTGCATTTTGTAAAGTGTCCATGTTCACGGCTCATATCCACCTTGGAAGACAAGGCACGTACATGGTAGTTTTATTTCAGTCGGTGTGTATCGCACTCCCAATGCACCATTGATCTTTACCACTCTGATGTTTGCACAGAAACTGGTGTTTCCTGTAACTGACTATAAATTTCTTCCTATGGCATGCTGACTTGGAATTTAACAAAATACACCATGGTGCATAAACACGAAAACTAACTAAAAATTTAGGTTTTCCCACTGAACGTGGAGGAATAGGTTTTCATACTTGGTATAAAATATTTAGTAACCTGTAATGCACAGCACCCTGAACCGAGTGCAACCAACTTTTGGCCTTCACCGTTTTTATGTGTGTTACCGTCAGCAAAACAGACTTAAAAAACAAATGTTGATGTCACTGACTTTGATACTTTCTCTGTCTTTCTTGCCCACCAAATGGTCGTAAGGAGGTCATCCTTAAAAAAAAAACCCAAAAGGGTATTTATGGATGGATTTTCTTACAGGAAACAAACATTTTCTGAGCTACTTTAAAAGCATATCGTGCCTGGTTCTTTACAGGGGGGGGGGGGGGGGGGGGCCCATACTCCCGCCTAGATGACCTTTGACCCACACCTCCCATAGGGGTCACAGTGTGCCCATACCCAAGGATCATCGTGTCCAAGTCCCTCATGAAAATTCAAATAAGCATATGGATTTGGTGAACAATCTTATAATTTGACTACCAAAAGTCTTTTGCATCTAAGGACCCTTAGAGACCTTTGACCCCACTCACATAGGGGTCACGTGTGTGCCCTGACCCAAGGACCAGTTGTACCCAAGTCACAACAATGTTGGACCACAGACACACACACACACAAGCCACACACACATACTACTCAAAGTAATCCCTATGTGTTTATCTGTCAGGAGATACAAAAAAGCATTAATAGAATTGTGTGTTATTTATTGAATAGCCAAAGAGGAACATATTTCTTTCAAAACCCTGCATTACATACATTATCAGTTTTGCATCTCCCCATTGTCCCAATTAACCGTCAGGTTTTGCAATAATAATGAGCGAAAACCAATCATTGAACGAAACATGCCTCTAAAGGATTCCTGCATAAATGCACACAAAGTCTCCTGATGACCTCAGGCAATTTTTGTTGCAACTTAGTAGAGGTACCTTGAGTAAATGTTCATTGGAAAGAAACTTTCTACTTTATTTGCTTTTTAGGAAAGAGTTCCATATGTACACCCCCCTTAAAATTACACAGGAAACAATTTTTTTAAATTTATGGCCTTACACTAACAAATACCCTAAGGCCAGAAATAAAAAGAAGTTGTTACATGTAGAACTTCAAAGGGGTACATATGGGACTCCTGCCGCTTCATATTTGTAATAAAAAAGAAAACTCTTCTATGTAGCATTTTCAGTCAATCCATTTCATTCCCAATTTGCATTTTTTTCTCATATTTCTTGCTGTGCCTTATAATTATTATTTGCTTTTACTTACTGATCCTTGTCGTGCAGTTCCAGTCTTTCGGGAGCGTACAGCAGGCTGGGAAACCTGCTGACGTTGTATCTTTGTGATTTTATCTTTCCACTCCAAATCTTCCTGATTAACTCCTAATAAACAACAAAACAAAAAAGACAATAATACACCACAGATAAATATAGTTAGGCAAGTCCAAAAAGAGGCACATCAAGGTAGGTAATAGTATTTGACTCATACACTTCAAACTCAAAGGGTTCCTCATAGTTGTGTATTGACTTTACCCTCCTGACACAGTCAGTGGGCATTTCTGTGGCAATAATTAAAACCACACATTCAGTGTGCCTACACGCTACTTAAAAATAGGCTGTCATGAATCCCCGCATCCAATGGCCTTGATATTGAAAACTGAATAACAAACGGTTCTCATAAATACAGCTTATTTGGATAGACAGTCTCTCTATCAATACAAAAAACAGAGTAATAGGTATTACCATTTTTTTATGAAGTAACCACTCACCAGACAAAAACATTGTTTGATAATTACTTTGTAAAATGTTTAACTACTTCTATAAATTATGACAAAGAGTTCCAAAGATTAAGATTGTGTTCAACACATTAATACATGTACTATGTGACACCAGAGGGTGTTTTGAACCAATCCCATAATGCATTGCAATGTGCCTATACTGTACTGAACTAAACACGTCAGTACTTAGGGATACATGTATAAAGTGTTCCAAATGTTAAAGGTGCAACAAGAGATTTCACAAATCAAGGTGATCCCTTTTTTTTAAAATCAAAGTACTGATTTGCAATGAGAAAGCGTTCCATTAAAAATATCCCAATCTGAAAGGATTAAGCTGAGAAATGTTTCTTTGGTACAAAAATTGTGAAATTTCTAATTTCGTATAGGAGCAAATAAGAAATTCAGCCTATGTTTTACATTGAAATTTAGGCAAATCAAATCACTTGTTTTCTCTCTTTTAAGACATTCCTGTAGCCAAACACAAGGTAAGAAATCTATTGAGTGTCGATTCTGTATGAAATTACTATTATGAGACAATATTTCGGTGCCTCAAAATCTCTCGTTGTAACTTTAAAGAACCCCAGGACCTTTCAATAATTATGCTGAAAATTCCCAAGTACTACGGCTTTCTTTGTGGGCCCCTAAAATAGCATAAACGTTGGGTTTTATGTGGCAGAACTAGGAGTTTTGTGAGATCACATGACCCTATTGAAGCGAAATTTCCCACAACTGGGGGGCATTGTGGGATTGACGGAGGGGGGTTGGGACACTAATGTGATCAAGCCAATCAATACTTCAAATTTGAGAGGAAAAAACCGCTGGTTAATAACTAAATTATCTCCTTTCATATTCCGAGGAGGCGTCCTCCTTTTACGCTTCAAAACGTATGAAACAGCCTTGCCCATCAACATCTACACAGCAGATTCACGGACTAATTTCAAAATTGACGGAATAGCTTTTTGATATTACAATTTTGCGATGGTCAAAATTAAGGCATAAGCTATGCTAAAACATGTATGTCTTACCCAAAGAAGTGAACAACCATTATAAGATCAAATCTCCATGTCAGAGTTTTTTTATCACTATTCGGTTACACCAAGTATATTTTAATTTGAAAGTGACATATATGTCATTTCAGAAAAAAAACAAAAAACTGGAAGATGAAACAGCACTAATTTAGCTTGTTGCATGTGCTGGCTTGCATGATCCTATTTACTTAATTTGTCCACTGCCAAGTAATCAGAATATGGCGACAATCACCTAATATTCAAGCAAGTTCATTACATTTAAAATTAAAAATCTAGAAAGAGGTTCACTATTCTTAGAGTACACCAAATAAACGGTAATTATTTGTTTCTTATCGTCACATGTAAAAGTAAACCAAATGTACTCGAGTGTTTACACAGAATCGCGCGTGCCACGCATAATATACACCCTACGTCTCTTGCGTTGTCTGGCGGACTACATTATTCCATATTGTTTGCACTGTTATGAGGCCACCTATTTAGTATACGTCAAGAGACTAAAAATGCAAGTTCTTTTAAACATGGTCTTTCCCTTCCCATCCTTCCCATCATAGTGCGTTATTGTCCCCGCCGAACGAAGTTAGGGAGGGGACTATAAAATGGATCCGTCCGTATGTCTGTCCGTATGTCCGTGATAAAAATGTTAACTGGAACATTGGGCATATCTTTTTTCTGGATGTGCGAGAGTAGCCAAACTTAGCTATATTGTAGGGGGGAAACGCCCTACTAACCATGTAAATTCATTCCCCCCAGGGTCCTCCCATGGGTCTGGCAGGGGGTAGGGAAAACAAGTCAGGGAAAAAGGTCCAATATTGCACAGAAAATGTCAACATTGTGTACAATTATCTGGAGTTCTGTAAGGGCTTTACGATGATGTAACTTGTGGAAAGAAGCAGGTTGATGAGTTCTCAACCTGATAGATTGGGAGTTAAATATTATAATTAAGTATCTAATTTGCTAATTTATGAAATTTTCCCGCAAGGCTGGGTACAAAGTTTTCTGGAGTCTGTAAGGCGTATAATGATGTAAGTGGGGGAAGGAAGTGGGCTGAGAAGTCTCGACCTGATTAGATTTGGGTGAATTTTTAGTTCTAGTGTTACATGGGGTCCTTCTTTTGGGTGACAAGCCGGTTTACATTTCTGGAAAAATGTGAAAATACGTAAAATTTCAAGGTTTCGTCGCTTGCCAGACCCCAAATTGAGTAAATTATCATATTTTCTAAATTTGTGACTTTTCAGGGATTTTGGCATTGCTGAATTTTAAGATCTGAGTCATTTCTTGAGAACCATTTTTGGCGAGCGTGTGATGGCCAAAATTAAGGGTGGACTGGTGCAGTTTGTGATTTAGTGATCGCGATATGCGGCGGGGGAATATTTTACGCATCGCGTTAAATAGAGTTCGCCTTGTTTTAATTTTTCAAAGTCAACATGGAATTTACTGCAGCTATTTCAGAACATTTCAGCCATTAAGAGACATGAGATTTCCAGGGAAAGCCGCCCCTTTTTAAACCCCTGGTTTTTGCATATTTGGAATGCTCTACAAGTATAGATCACACCTGAAAGTGGAATAAGCGAATCGCTGTCTGTATGTAAATTGAGTGGTGATTAGTATTGTCTGTTGTGTACGACAGCACTTGAAAGCACGGGGTTCTTACCGGGAGAGCAGGCAAGAAAGCAAAACAAGGTTTGCGGTTTTCTTTTGTACCTTGTTGGGCCCAATAACTTTCGAAACGTTATCGGTAGGTGGGTCTTACAACCGAGTCAGTGCAATTTTGAGAGGACATTTGTATCACAAAAGATACTGATAACTCACAGACTTGGGGGGGTAGGGGAGGGGAGTTTGTTAGTATAGTATAAAGCCTGTGTTGTTTCCATTGTAAATTGTGCATATGCAGAAATCATTTTAAATCCCACAAGCAGGGGAAAGTTATCAAAGAGGCAGGTTCCCCCCCCCACCACGGCTCTCCACTTGTTTCACAATGGAAGTACAACTTACATTGTTCGATGCAATTTGTATTGTGAAACTGCAATCTCAGTGATTTTCTGTCTTTACCTTTCACATTCACGTCTAACCTATTGGCTGCCGAACTGAAAATTGACGTCAAGTCTGAGACGTCACCCGATTTGCGGTCTGTTAGTGGTTGTTGCACCTGGTACAAACAAATGACCTGCCGTGGATCTAAATGAGTTTGATTATGTGGAGACCTTATTTTTGCTGTAGGTGCTACGCATTCTGTGTTGGGCACTGGGCGGTGATGAGAGCTAAATGTGGTTTGACTGGTTGGTCAGGAATGGGCCTATACTGTGTGATTTGGGTAATTTTTTTTACTGGTTGGAGTATGATTTGTCACCAAAGGATTTGGCAGATAAGTCATAGTGGTTGTTGCACATGATTCATAAGCCTTAGAATAATTTGATGTTTCCAGAGATTGGCAGATATGTGTGATTGTTTCTGGTTGGGTAGACTATTTTGATGCCTTCATGATTTTCTCAGACCTAGTATAGACAAATAAAAAAATCCAATCTTCTGTTTTCAGTAATAGACCCATTGAGTGTTTGACCCCTGGGCTTTTAACAGCTGTTTAAATCAAAACTAGGGGTACCACACTTGACAAATATCTATATGATAACATTTCTTACAACTTTTTACGGCACAGTACAATGGGTATTCTTTGAACGTATGATCCCACCAAACTTATATAGCGTATTCTTTAAATGAACATCGTATTCTACAAATATCCACTTTCTATATCAGGTGATATCACTTCATTTGAACGCACACAGAATAAATATTGTGGAAGTTTTACCGTTTTTTAAAAATGACAGTGTTCTCTGTGGGAGTGAACAATTTTACACGTTAAGGATGGGACCATACTCAACAAGGGTTATTCATATAATTAATAAGTGTTTGATTTACACTGTAATATTTGCAGGCTAGAGCTAAGGAGTAGGTAAAATGGGCAATGGTTTCGAATTGGCAAAGTGCAAATTGTCACCGCAAAATTTAACATGAGTTCAACCTTAAGGGAAAACATGCCGATTCTTCAGCAGTGTTGACGATGTGGTAAAAATATGTTAGAACAGATTTATTGTTCCCTTTTGGGGGAAATGATGGATATGCTGAACACACCAATTCCAAACAGAACCTCCAACTTTCCGTAAATCTTCATTAATCTTGCTAGAATCTCCTCTCTGGGATTACATGCTTTTTATCTTTTACAAAGGTCATAAGTGTTCCCACTGCAAGTAACTTTTCAAATCTTCTTGATTTGATTTTCATACCACTTCCTGTCAGTCCGCCCACCCCCACATCTACAATTCATTGAACATGGCTCTCTCATACTTGTAAGAAAAATGAGTTCTCTTGCAATGGAATAGTGAATTTTGCTGCTCCTGTTCTCTCATACGGACAGGCACCAATTCATTTTCATTTAGAGGACCATCCCTTCTTGTGTTGTCCATTATAGATAATAAGAACTGGTGCCTGTCACCAGAGGTAAAGTATAAATATCCCGTTTTGGGCTTAGAAATGATCTGTTTTGGCATAACTGGCCCCTACATCTACACATTTGAATGGCAATGTAATTAAAAAGGAACTTATTAATGAATTGAATATGATGAGGGTCCAATGGTATCCATGACACCAAATTAAAGGGTTAATGTATCTTTATTTTCAAAATGACAAAATAACCGTCAATGTTTTTGCTGTCCACCTTGTCAAGCTTAAAGATGAGAATGCTTTGCTGCATGCTAGCCTATATCAAAATTTATTTGGAGTCTTCACTATTTCCAGCATTTGCCTGTGAGTTTTCACTTCAAAAATAGTCCATGATAGCTCTTGTTGGAGGTGATAACTAGTAACTGCCTGACCAGTTTGAGTTTATATTTTTTGAAAAAACTAACAACTTTCTCAGCAATGATGAGTCCAATCCATGTTCATATAACTGCTGATTCTGATCCATAATTTCACATATCGAGCTATTCCATGTCAACGTTCGATATCATTCACCGCAGCCTTGATTTTTTTTTCTTCTTTGGTGTGATAATCCGATTGATGAGAAATGAAAATCTTACATGTGGAGCTTTTTTAGCCTTTTTTAATTTTTTATTTAACTTTTCAATTACTTGTCTTGGCCATGCAAAGACGATTTCGAGAGAGCCATAATTTGTAATGGAACCCTCCAAAATTTAAAAAAACCAATGTCGGTTGGCATTTTTTTGTGTTGGTTGCAAATCTGCCCCAAAAACTTTATAGGCTCCCTAATATAAAATACCGAATCGATCACCAAATGCATGTGTTGTTTGGATGGGAGACTAAGGTCACCATGGTCACCTGAGCTAGCATTCTTACCCTTTCCTGGCTTCTTCTGTCAGTTTCTCACTCAATGCCATGACATCTGCTGTCCAGAGGAGAACTCTGCTCCATCTGTGTCCTCAGCAGTCAGATTTTTTGCGAGCTGAACCTTGCCTAGGTAGTTCTTTTCTTTCCACTTAATATCCATAAGTTTTCATGAAGTGTTCACAGTTACGAATCCACCCATTTCCCCTGCCCTTCATTGGCATCTGCCATACGAGTTCGCAAACTTTCTTCAACATTTGGGCAGAACCCAAACGGGATTTTAAGCGGTCCGTTCGGGACTCTACAAAGCCCATTGGCCTTCCCTAAAATTGAAACTGTACAAAATCTGGTACCTGATTGGTCAATAATCCCCCTCTTCGCCTGTGATTTTTCAAATTCAAAGTCTTAGGATGAAAACTGGTGTATATGGGCTCCATTCCTAGTAAATAATACTTTTCTGGAGTATAATTTGAACCGTCAGTTGTGGCCATTTTAAAAATCTATATGTTAGAAATGTGTTATTTAATTTTTTATGATTTTCAAACTGAGATATATTCGTGCAAGCCGTCCGCATGTACGTATGGGCAATAAAGCGTGTTGGTCTATCGCCATACCATGTTAACTGGCATGCATACCTATACATACGGCTTAAATCCTGAAATTTTTAAACCCTCTAGGACATTATCATGATGATAATTGGTTAATTAAATACATATACGCGCATACTACGGTTGTACATTGAGCAACGTACAAAGACGCGAGCAAGGCTTCTTCCCGAATCCATTACTATACCACTTTCATAGTACAGAGACCTGACAGTGGCACTGTGTAGGGCCTCCCACTCACATGTACGAAGCTAAGAACACACTAAAAGTTATACACAAAGTATGAAACCACGACATTTCATACGAACAAGATTTATTACTTTAGACCTATAACCTTACCGCTATCCACAGGCACGGTTGTATCAATAACGTACATGAAAAGCACGATAAATCGTGCTAGGGGAGATATGTAAAATTAAACATAAAACTCTCCTCTGCTTTCTGTACGTTTTTTGTAGTCAAGGTAATCTTCCAATTATATTTATAATGAGTCCTATAATACACGTACCGTATTGTACACATTCTATCGCTTTTGATTACATCTGACCGGGAGACTTCCCCGTGCACATACAGGCTTAGTCAGTTGTAACAGTGTACCAGGCTCGGACCATCTATGCGGTGGAAACCGGGGGGGGGATTTCAGTGGCGCGATCCAGGATTTGAAAAACGTCAAAATTACCGGGGGGCTGAAGGCTGAAACTTGTCCAAAAGCTTCCAAAATGGGCTGATTTGCAAGATTTTGCAGAATTACCAGGATCCGCGCCCCCTCCGCCCCCTCCCTAGATCCGCGCCTGATTGTGATATCTTCCAACTCAAATTAATCATAGACTTTATTTCCAGACTGTTATTCTTCCAACGTTAATTTAACTCATTTTAGATTTATTAATCATCTATTTAAAACGGCTGCAAAAACGACTAGGTTGTGTGACCTTTACCAAAATGGCCCCTGCCTGTGCGAAAAGTACCTGATCTGCGCTTGCGCAGTATTGTATAAAAGCCCATTTGGGCTTTTATAGCGTCCCGAACGGGACTCGCTTAAAATCCTGTTTCGGTTGTTTCCCGAGCTGTTCAAGTACTGTCCTGTTTTAAATGCGACGACCTTTGCACTTTTTACTGATATTCTTGGCATCAAATTCTGCACCTTCCTTACTCCCTTGCGACACTCAAAGGATACCTTATTTGGTCAGGATTGAGCTAAAGTACCTAAAGGATTTTTATCCTTCTTTCTTAGCCCCAAAAGCAAGCTTCCCAGGTGTCTCATTTGTATGAAGTGTGAATTATAATAATTACACTATGTTGTATTCTTGGTTGTGAAGTGTTAAAATCAAAAGGTAACTTTAGGTTGGTGTCACCTATAACATGTTATTCTAACAGCTGACCACAAATTCAAAGTCAGAACAGATGGTAATCAAAAGTTATGATAGCTGTCAAGTTTGCTATATGGCACATTATTTCCTGCAACCTATGCTTGCTTAATGCTGTTAAAACCTGGACGGACCTTGTGCAAAAAGAATTGAAATTTTTTAGACGTCTTATATGGAAATGGCTCTTCCATTTTACCCAAACCTGCAAAATCCCAATACCTTGCGTGACACTTTTGGTAGCTTATATCGAAAAGTAGTAAGCTGCCATCAAGGTAAGGGCCCACACGTAACGCCACCACTGCACTGTAAATTTGGACGTTATCACCTACTATAAATACCTTGTCACCTTCTTGTGCTGTGATGACACAAATTCGTGGAGGGGTCATCTCCAGACAGTTTTTCAGGACATTATTCACTTCCTTATCATTGAGATCCCTGAAAAAATCAGATATGCAACATTAAATGCGCATTTCATGATCGAAGCCCCGTCCCCCGACTTGCCTAAAAAAGTTTAGATTTTTATATCACTGAATTGTTAGTCTAATTAAATGCATTGTGCCTGGTCCTTACTTTGCAAAATTTTGATTTTAATCTGTAAAATTTGCATTTTGGTATTTTCTGTTCGTAAACAGACAAATTACAGTACAGTCCGCCTTGGGACTCTGTGATACGTATTTACTCATAACACCAACCGCAAATATTGGTCATCAAATAAAATTTTGCGAATAAGTTTTTTTTCACGGATATCTAGTGATCATAATAAAACAGTAGGTGCTGAATCACAAGATGCCCCTTTAAGTCTCTTGAAAACTGGGTTGACAATTAGGGTTTTAGCCAGGCCAAATCGTTCGAGTGCCGGTAAATCAGTACCCGGCAATCGGAAATCCTTAGTTATAAATCTAAGTTTCTGACGTCCTGTACTTCATTTATATTTTGGCTGGCCGGTAGAGCACATTTTAAGCTTACTGACTGTGGTCAAATTGGAGTCTGCCGCCCGGCTATCCCAGACCGGCGTAGCTATAACACTGGTGCCAATCCAGGACCAGTCATTTGTTAACATCCTCCTGCGAATTTGGTCATCCATGACAGAAATTGTTAAATAACCAAAAAAAGTTTCTAATCTCATGGCCAGATCACCATTTTCCAAACGTGCCGCACTTCAAGGCACAGGGTCATATACAACCAAAATTAAATACTAGATGCAGAACGCAAGTCAGTGCATCTGCATGTTTAAATTTTGCAGTTTACTTGCATGTTTCTTTGAAGTTAATTGCAAACCGATAAAATAACTACAGTCAGAAGTTCACTATTTCGCCTCTCGTAGTTGACAAGAAACATTGAAGTTAGTCATCTTTGTATAGATCCACACTATAATGCACAACATTCTACTTGTTTTCAGTATAAGATTTGAAGGAAAAATATAAAATTTTAAGCTGAAAGGGTTATGACACTGTTCCACTATAGACAAAATTGAAAGGCTTCATAAAACTTCTACTAACTCGATGTTTTTGGGTATGTGGTGCCTGTAGCACCCCAAGGAAATCCCGAATGTCTCCTTAAGACATATCAATTATTTTGAAAACTATTTAAATTTGCAGGAATAGCTTCAAAGTGGAAGGATAAGTCGTATAATTCTCAATTTTAACCTTTTCCACCTCTAGATTGGACAGAAAAGGAAGAAAACGGCAGTTTCCAAGATACGATTCTCCATTCATTATTTTTGTAGTTAGTGTACGTTCGGACACTAATGACTAAAATCTCTGATCCTGTCCTATTAGGTTGCGTCTGGGCCTGATCATTTGGCAGGGTATGTTGGGATACCTGTACTTTGTTACATCATGCAAAAATCTGATTTTTGATGATTTTTTTTCGATTGCTGATTTAGCAAATCACTGATTTTTCTTTAATTAGTCAAGCCGGTGCTGATGTGCCAGATTCAAAATTGACATGACCATCTTTTCATGTTTATCCTGGCACCGTGGGTACAGCATTTTCGTTGCTGGAGGTTTTGCTGCTGCCAACTTAATGTTTTTTCCATTGGTGCGATGGTTATCTGGTTGGCCGCTTTCCTCAACTCAACATAGAAAGTGTACTATAGAGTTCTTCATTTTTTCAAACCCCACCTTTCAATGATTTTTCTATTGGTTTTACCCCCCTTTTTTTGAAAATCGATGACAAAATCAGGGTTAAAATACCCCCTATTTCAACAAGGTTTTCAATTACAAGTTTCTACACCCTTTTCAATGAACTCTTATAATTAACCTTTTAGAACAACATATTACTTTGTGTCTGCTTGTACTCCCAGATGATATGTCTTTAATAATTGGGATTAATTACACTACATGTACACTGATTTTAACTGTAATGATAAATTGCAACAAAGATAAACAAAAATGTTCCTGTAAGGCTTGTGTAGTCGACCACAACAATTCTGTTGGAATTGCCCCTTTTTTTTTAAATTTCGCGGCCGACTGATACGCAGAAAAATCCCACCCCCTTTTTTTTTGATTTTGGCGGTCCCTTTTCCTTCCCTCTGAAATTTAAGAACTCTCGTGGTTCTCACTTTTTATGTTGAGTGATGTACCGGATCTGTTGAGTTCCCCTACTCTTGACTAATATGTCCACTGCCCCTTTCAGCGTAGTCCTCATAGGATAGTCCTCAGTACGGGCAGTCCGCGTTCAATGTAGGACAAGTAGCCATCGAGGCCGTTTCACAATTTTTTTAGCGGGGGCCCCAAAGCCATGGTTAAGTTGTCTACAACTATGAAATGTTCAACTGGGCTGCTGCCACTGCATAGGACAAGCAGGTAAGGTTGGGAATACATGGGTTCCTTCTGTTGTGCATAACGCTCCAAATCTGTTCCAATCTGCAAGTCAAAATTAAGAAATGGTACATCATTAACCTAACTGTATTATTATGCCGAATAAGTTTACCAGGCCTCTAATTCCAGTATGCATACCTACCCAAATTCTTGATAATGTATAAGCTGTTTAGGTTTGTTTCAAAACCCAACCCATGATAAATCGATAAGCAGTAGTGTGTATGAGCTTTATTCCATAAGACTATTGATTTCCGTTGATCTAGGTGGTCTCATTGGGGTGAGTTGGCCTTTTCTATTTAGATAGGTACGCATTCGCATTATTTAAATCATACTGCAAATTTGATAGGGGGAACATTATTACATACATAAGGTATTTAATTCCACATAGCAATCCAGTGCATATACTTACTCCTCAGCCTATAGCCAAATGAGTTTACCTGGCCTCTAAATCTGGTATATATATAAGCTGCTTAAAGGTGGTTGACCTGATCGAGAGCCTTGTTTCCCCACTTTACTCAATATCGAAACTGAGATTTTGATATCAGAAGGAAGTTCATATTTTTCTCATCACCTCAGTGAAATTTTAGGCCCAGGAATGTTTCTTTTTGATTTTATGAGCAAAAACATCTCCAAATGTGGTATACCACATTTACTTTTCACACACTGTCCTATGGGCCAATGTAGTACATTGCCATTTGCTGATCCTCTCATGTGCAAAAGAAATGCTGCAGCATTTTTCTTTATTTGTCTACATTTATTCTCGTGGATCTTCATCAACATTTTCATTCTCAGCTTCTTCTTCATTCACATAGTCATTATCATGTTCATCACCGTGACCCATCATGCTTTAAATCAGAAATTAACGTGAAGGTATGCTGGAATCCATCTCGGTCACAAGTTAAAGGTCCATGGCCTGATCGCTAATAGCCTCGTCCCCAGAAGCTCCAGATTTTACCGGAAGTGGTCACCATTTTGATATCAGAAGAAAGCTGCTATTTTTCTCATTTATCCTGTGAAATCTTAGAGCCAAAGGATGTTTGGTTTGGAAGTTATGAGCGAAAGTGTGCCCCATTTTGGTCGACCAATATCAATTTTACACAGTACGCTATGGGGCTTACTAAATCTCGTTTTTAGCTCTTGCATCAAACGGATTGAAATATTGGCGCGAAACTTTAGAGTTGCGGTTCAGGGTGAAGGCCAATCTATTTAAGATGAAAACTTTGTATCCTTAATCGGGCCATTCCCCTTTTAACTTTTCGTAAGGTTGCAAGGAATGAAATGATCTGAAATGCCGGGCCATTGTCTTACAAATGTAATTGCCTTTTTGGGGATTGTAACAACAAATTTGTGGCATTGTGGTCTATTTCAGATATTCCGCAGCTTTGTTGAATGTTAATATGCTTGTATTGGGAGGAAACCATTTGGTCTTTGTTTTTATTTACAGGATCCAGACCACTCACTTGGTATGAATCTCCGATTTGCTCCAATAGAAAATTAGAAATTTCACAATTTTTTGTACCGAGGGAATGAATCTCAGCTTAGCCCTTTCACATGGGGATATTTTTTATAGAAAGCTTTGCATCAGTGATAAAAATCAGATTTTTTTTCACATTTTTAGGTACATCTGTTATGTGGAATCTCTTGCTGCACCTTTATTTTTTAAACACAAATTATGCAGTGTAACTTATAGCGGCACTGGCACATTCGTGGAATTAAAATGTTTTTTTTTTTTTTTTTTTTGTTTTTATTTACAGGATCCAGACCACTCACTTGGTATGAATCTCCGATTTGCTCCAATAGAAAATTAGAAATTTCACAATTTTTTGTACCGAGGGAATGAATCTCAGCTTAGCCCTTTCACATGGGGATTTTTTTATAGAAAGCTTTGCATCAGTGATAAAAATCAGATTTTTTTTCACATTTTTAGGTACATCTGTTATGTGGAATCTCTTGCTGCAACCGTATTTTTAAATTTAAACCACAAATTATGCAGTGTAACTTAAACAGCACAAACAACTTCATTAACAGTTCTGTAGTATCCCTCAAGAAGTGCTGCAACATCAAATGACTTAATTTTGCAAGACATTGTGGGCTTTACAAATAAAAATCAAACAATACACACATCAGATTTTTCTTGTTCATTTGGATTAGCCTCTGCTTGAGTCAAGTCAATAACTTCCGATGAAGTGGCATCTGAAGACCCAGACCTAGAATGCAACACAAAATGTAATGAATAAGAACACCATTTTAACTATGTGGATGTTACGAAGCAGATAAATTACAATGCAATTAATTTTTTCTATCCTATTACAACATTAGGTGTGTTAGCATACATTCCAACTAAACTTCTAAGACACTTAAAATTTGTTTACAGTAAAGTGTCAGTGACTTTTGACCTCATAAGTAGGCCTTGAAAATATTGTCTTAATTTGAAGTTGAACAACCACTGATGACCTAATTCCTGAAATACTTCTAGATTTGACAGCCATCTATATAAAAAAAAATCAACTCAACTCTTGAACTTTTTGCCACTCTTGGCACTGTACCATTTGCCCCAAAACTCAATATATTATTTCCACAAGCTTTCATAAAGTTTTTATAATTTGACCTTAAATAATCACAACCTTGAAAATCTAATCAGATTGAGAACCCCTACCATCAACCAAGTTTATCACTGTTCTGTCTTCCTGTACATAGTATAAATACCTCCTCCCCCCCCCCCCTCGACCACCACCACAACCACCATCAGTCGAGGGAAATAAAACATCTTCAAGTTGAAATGTTCATGCTGGTTTTATTTAGAGGATCGATATGTGTATTTGATTCCCCTCCCCAAATGCATCCCAGCAACTTCCATGTCTCACAAACCTAATAAAAATGATCTCAATGCCCTAACCACAAAATATTATATGTACATTAATATAGCGATTTGAACCATACCCTTTATCACAGAACCATCGCCATCCTCACTATTGGCAAGTATACAAAACGGATGTGACGGTACTATTGACCGTTATTTTGGTTCATTTTTTGTGACACTGGCTTTGTGGTAAAATGTTGACAAAGTATACTGAAGGGATGTGATGTTAGCAAGGACTACTATTGACTTTGTCATTTTGGTCCACTTTTTGTGACACTGACTTTGTGCTAAAATTACCCTTTATTTTTTTGTTTTGTTTTAAATTGATTCTTTCTGCACCACATTTGGGACATTTAAGCATCCCTGTCAACATCAAAGCAATTGATGCATAAGCGAAAAGCATGAAACTCCGCATGTCTTTCTTTGTGATTACCCAAGTGTCTGTGTGGGAGAGTGTATTTAAGATAATAATGTAAAAATGTTCATGTAACCCCTGTTTTACGTTTGATCTTGATTGGGCATGTTGGGAGAAGATGATCAAATATAAAAATCATGGGAGAGTCCCTAAATATTACAACGTACATGTTTGTTTTAAAACCCATCGCTTGCCAAGGGGGGTTACCACCAATGGTCGTTCCGTAGTACAAAAAACAAATCATGCAGCATTGACCACTTGAAAGTTTATGTAATCCATCCTTCTGCCACATTTTGGAGTTGGAAAAGTTGATGTTTTATAGTCTTCCATGATTATGCCATAAGTAGTGTATTCCATGAAACCTGTGTGTGCTGTCAGTGCACTTGATTTTACTGAAGTTAGCGGGGTAAGCAACAATCTTGGCTGTCAAGCCTCTTCTGCCCTTCAAGATTTCAGCCAGCCTTTCCCTGCTCCTCTTGTACCATACATCTGGTGATGGCATCTAAGTACCTTCCTGTCACGGTACAATACTACAACATCATATCCATGGGACACTTCCAGCTTTCTCGCCTGTTAAAAATAATAAACTTGAATTTCATACAAGCTGGCTCTTAAAGGTAAGCTGACAGGGGCATAAGCGGCAAGGGGGCCGGGCCTGCTCAGAACCTTTGACCCCTGCCAGCCCCCAAATAAACTGACTGTTTTGTACAGTGTCTGTGGAGAAGGACCCAAATTCGCTCCCTCACATTTGCAAAGGTCTGGTTATGCCACTGAAGCCGACTCTGAATATTTTGAAGTCGAATTTTGTATTTTATGTATTTAGCTGTTTGTGCTGTTAGTACACTGATTTAACTGAACTTATACAAGACGGGAGTTATTTTGAAGCAGTAACATTTGAGAGGGAGTGTACTGTAGAAACCACTCTGATATAATGTAGAAAACAATTGGAAATTGTCAGAATATCTAGCATTACCACAATAGCAAATGTTACCAAATGTATACTTTGATCGCAGTTAAATGCATACGTAAGTTTTGCTCAGAACTGCAAGCACGGACTGTGTGAGAATTTGAAGTAGTAGGTGTAACAGACATGTCGTTGTGATTTGTGTGCCCTATGGTTGGCTTTCCGAAAGTCCTAGTATATCTTAGTCTGCAAATATCTCGTAGATTGTTTAAGTAATTGCTTAAATCACTTAATAATAACATACTCTCATCGTCGTAACTACTCATACTACCCCCTCACTCAAGCATAAAAACTGTTTAAAACTTTGAACTTGATGTTATGCAACACTTTGATAAAATACAAAATGTGCAAATTAAAAAATGTGTGTTTATAGTATTTTTTTATTGGTTTTGGTCCTGTCTTTTACTTAATTTTTTGGTCTAAATCTCTCCATGATGCTACATTTTCTCCTGCTAATCCTCTACTTATACTTCTTCAAATACCTGCGGAGAGATAACAAAAATGGTATAATTACTGTTAATGTTACAATCTCAAGGATGAATCTAAATATTTTGATTATTTTTTCCCATGTAATCACAAGATTTATAATGACATGTTGGCAATGTACAAACCTAAATTTTCATCGGAGTCTGTTACTCGCTCATTATTTGTCTGCTTAAAACAACATGTAAAAATGTGTTTTTTACTACCATTTTTTACTGACATTTTAGTAAAAACCGTTTACTTACCTAACACTAAACTATGTACGGGGTCTTAGATCTTAACTTGTGCACATTTCCCCTATGTAGGTGCCCATGTAGGTGTGGTCGCAATTTTTGCATGGGATTTCATAATGCAGTCGGTCTGATGTAGTGGGTCCCCCCTTATCCTTAGGGTGCACTATCGTTTTCCTTTCCTCAAAGATGTTTGAGGTTGATCAGTGTTGATTCGTTTTTCTAAATACCACCTGCTGGCAGCCCTCTTGCTCAAACTTGGAACATATCGGGTCTATGCGTTATAACTGTTGGAAGGATAGTTTTTTTGTGATTTGGCTGCCTTGTTGATATCAGGTCAGGTGCCAACGTAAACTGTTTGGAAGGAAGTGGTTTTTGGATTTTGTCTTCCTTTTTGCTCACTGCTGCTTCATTTTATCAAACAACCATTGGGGTAGCAATGTTACTAACTACTCTTGTAATGTAGCGGGTCTTTTAAGAGAAGCTGAGATTTTCATACATAACTGAGCCTTTCTTTCTATCAGAGTGCCCAGGGACGATATCCTGTCTTTATTCAGTCTCATAAGTATTACTTTATGCTTTGTGTTGGTCTGTGTCATTGAGGTGCTCTGTGAGGTTATCAACTTGGTTTTTACTATTTACTACTCCAACCTAATAAAGCTTACTTTCTAGCCATGTCTATGCTAATCAATATTTGTTCATGATTAAAGGAAATATTCCACAACTATGAATTGATGAATTTTCTTTTCTTCACCATTATAAAATTTGCAATGCAACCATTGGTTAATAAACAAATTTTAACAAATAACTTAACGTTTGTCAAGACGATGACTCTGATTTTTTCACAGGTGTCTGAAAAAAAAGAAACGATCAGTGAATAGCACACTGCAAGGACAAATACGTTTTTTCTAATGATATATTATTTCGAGATAATCTACTCAACAATGAGAATTTTAGATTGCATGTTTCACTGATCAGTCCTCACCCACCTTCTCCAGTTAGTTTTTATTTTGGTACAAAATCACATATTTATTGTAATAGTTTACCCGACGTTTACTAGCCCTCTTACTTCTTGCTACGTATCATCTCCGAGCTCTCCGCTCTTCTTCCCCTCTTGTTATATTGAGTACGTTCATGTAGCAGGAATTGAATGATTCATGTGGCGTTTCAGGGCTTATTCTGGTGTTTTGATGATTTTGTAGCGGTGCCATTCAGGTAATTCAGTCAGTTGGATCGAATTTATTCATACGAATAAAAAATTGTCCCTTAGCCATGGGCGCGCCATTAGACATTATAGCTACAGCTAGTTACCAGACTATACATACAATGAATAGGACATATGTTTTAGATTATGAACTATGGTCCCTGACAAATTATTTGCACAATGTAGGTTTCTGAAATATGTTGTATGGAATGAGAACATAATATAGAAAATATTAACGACGGAAATAAAAATCAATCGACGGAAAGTCAGTTGGAATGGTTTGTACTTAAAAGTAGGGAGATCTTTTGGAGAGTAAAATGTCTGTGAGTTGCACTTCAAAGGCAACGCATTTGAAGAATATTGGCAGGACCAAAGGCTGTGATGTAGCGCGTTGTAGTGATTAGGGAAGTTGTACTCTGTGAAGTGGGGAGTCATTTTGAGAGTTAAAATATGGGGTGAGTAGTTGGTACCTCAGCGTATTAGAAGAAGAGTTACGTTAAGAAAAAGTGTTTTTTTTTTTTTTTTTTTTTTTTTTTTTTTAAATGTTTAACATTTGAATGAGGCAGGTTATGCCGAGAGTTTTTAAATATGGCGAGTTACCACAGAGTATCATAAATGTGTATGTGCTTATACCAACATTACTTTTCAATAATAACTAGTACTGGACATTTTTTTTCAAACTCTTTTCTGTACTGTGAAGGTGATAACTCACCATACCATATATTTACCCTCTAAACTACTCTCCTTAGACTTGAAAAGTAAAAACCACTTTTTTATTTCTTGTAAAAAAACCAAACCAGGAATGTTACCACGCAAAACCTTGCAATACTCTGAATTAACTCGCCACATTTAATTTAAAAACTTACAAAAAGGCCTTCAATTTTGCAGGGTTTTCAAACCATCCAATACATCAAATAAGGACAGGACGCACATCCCAAACTTGTTCATATCTAACTCTGCCAGAATGAGTAACTCGCCATATTGACCTCTCTTAATTTACTGACTACCCCCACTTTAAAGTACAAACATTCCAACTCGCCAATATAATATACTACGATCAACTGTTGCCAAAAAACAATACTCTTAACTCTTCCCACCTTCCTGGATATTTAATCTCAACATCTTTAATGTTTTTTTTACTCCAAAATTTTCCTCCTGTCTGCCTGCAATGATGGCAGCCACCAGGCTGTGAAATGTCGAATAAATTTATTCGTATTTTTTTATTCGGTCCTACTAACTGTATATTCTCGTTTATCTTTCAATAAGATGTATATCGCCAATAAAAACAAAATTATCACAACATACAACAATACCAGGTTGTTTTCACCATCATAATTGGTTTCTAGTTCAGTCTGGCTAATCAGAAAATCTAACTATAATGCAGCAGGCCGATTTATATGGCCATTTTTAAAAAGGAACTAAGATGGCTTTGTACAAATGTGTTTGGTCTGGAATTCCACGACTCATTATGGACAACTACAAAGTACATCCCAGATATAATGGTAGTTAGCATATAAAACTTGTTTGCAGCAACAATTAAAAAGTCAGAAACCAGTAGAAACATCGGAATTCATGTATTCAAGATATTCCTGTCATGTAGCATATCCACTGAAGTCCAGTATGTGCACATTCATTTGCTGTTTCTTAGATCTCAGCTAAATACTGATTCAACAGGAAACAAGGTTGCACATAATACTCAACTACCTTGATGGTCTAAGTAAAGAAATCTTTTCATGGCTATCATGTATCCTGAATGACCTCCTGAGAAAACTGCCAATGAAGCGAGCAGAGGACTCTGATGTCCCTCTGTGTGCAGACCCATTTGCAGTTCTACTGGCATCTAAATCAGCTATGAAAAATGTTAAGTAAGGTGAAGTGCCCACATATGACCCTCATTGGCAACATCGTGATCCTGCCCCCACTCTCTAAATACTGAATCAATAGGTATTTAAGTTTGCCACATCATGATTAAACTTCAGCGCTCTGCTAATTTCAACGGTCAGAAAGAGCTGAAAATTTACAAAAATTTCCTCCCTGGTGTCCATGTCTGTCCAAGATTCGTCTTTAAAACAGTCTCCCAAACAAAAAATAAAAATTAGATTTCCATGGCAATAAATGCAGTATTTCTGCTGGGCTTAAGATTTAATAATTTGATTACTGAGTGTTTGCAACTTTTCCAGGAACTGATTCTGTATTTTTGTTTTTGTTGTAAAAGACAATCTTAGTAAGGAAGATTTCTTTAGCTATTTTTCTGGTATTCGGTCTATCGGTCCCTGGTTATTGATGTCAGTCTCTCCATGGAACAATTTTAACCAATTAGAATACTGCTTGTTCTAACTGGACTTTATCCCTATATTTTTCTAGGATATGGGTAGTCTGTCTAAAGAATGTTGGGAAAGGTTTTTCGCCAGGTATGCCCAGGTGCAAAATAGTGGTCAAAGCAGCTAGAGGGTGGGTTGTGTTTATGTTTCTTTGATCATTCTCAAATAGAGCCCTGCGGGGCACCCCGAATCACCGAAATTCCCCGCCCGAACGACCGGACCGGACCGGAAATAAACCGGGTCGGGGTGCTCATTTTAGCCATTTTCCCAGTCCGGTCCGGGTCCGGGGATCATTGGACGGGTCGGGTAGGGTCGAGGCTATGTGGCTTTCGGTTTCCCGGGGAAAAATAATTTAAGCTGTTAAAAAAAAATCAGAAGCAACCATATATGAAAATGTATACTGGATTGGCAGTACGAATCTGCGTAAATTTACTGACTTCCGTATGGATTCTAAATCCATTTTCCAGTTAAAATCCAAAAAGTGTATTCGTTCATACACTAGATTCGCGAGTTGCCAGTCAGTTTCATATCTTGAATACATATAGCAATAACAAGCACACTGCGGCGCTCCCCACTGATCTCTTCCAGACCGGATGAAGAGTGTTTCGTGGTCCTGGAAAATATTGTAATCCCTGTAATATGAAGAAGAAGAACAGCAAACGAGTGGGGAAACCAGCGCAAATGTCGGATGGGGGGTAGGACATACCAACCTAACGGCAACAGTGAAGTCCCTGAGCTCGGCAAAAGTCGCATCTGATCTGTTTTGATTGTGAAATTTTAACCATGGCCTTATTTGAAAAGATTATAAAACATGACCCATATCTAGGGATTTTGGCTTGAAAAATGGGCCCATGTCTAGGGATTTTCTGCGAAAAACTAACCCAATTGGGACTTGTATACTATAGTGCGCCCTTCACGACAACTGCAGCTTGTTTAATTTTATTATTAAAAACAATAAGATCCATAGGCGTAAATCCCCCCAATATTTGGATGAGGGGGGAGGGTCAATACGATCACCCCCCCCCCCATGTTGATGCCCGTTCATGCGTTTTTGACCAAAAATAACCTCATATTTTACCATTTTAGTTTAAAAATGGTAAATTTCTACACGCTTCGCGTGCATTTTGTTCCAATTACAATCACATTTAACGATTTTAGCTTCTAAATTGGCAAAATTTTAGTGCGCTTCGCGCGCACATTTGCTAGTAATGGATCTTTTCGGCAAACCCCGACTCATTCATAAATTGTCATCAACCCCCCCCATGCCAAAAAGAAATTTACGCCACTGATAAGTCATCCGTCTCATCACATTTCGCATTCACTGATATAGTCCTAACATTTACAACAAGATTTTTGTCAATTATTATACTTCGGATTTCGGAAAAGGTAAAATTTGACCAAGAATGGCAATGGCGCAAGTTATCCGTAATCATTTTTTTAACATAACGTAAAGAATATTAAGTAGCGCGGTAACACCAAGACAATTGAATTTGAAAACAACTTCACAGTTCACATGGACTCGTTCTACCGGGGAATTGACGTGAGCATCCGGTCCGGTCCATGAAAAAGCTAGCCGGTCCGGGTCGGGCGGGTTTGCCCTTAAATTATCGGGTCGGGGTACACCGGGGTAGTCCGGGGTCAGGGTGAAAAAAATCTTGCCCCGCAGGGCTCTATTCTCAAACTTTCTTTAGCATTCATGAACATTGCCCGATTAATGTTATTAGTTGCAGTATATCATCTTGGCAGGCAACGTCATCTATGGTAGCCTCCATCTCAAAGTATATCAAAGAACAAAAAGAAACCACTGTTACTGCATAGCGGAAGTTCAGTTAGTTGAAGATTTTTTATTCAACAAGCAATTCACCTATGATTTGTGTAAGCAGAGTTGGGCTCCTGCTTATAAACTGAAGTAGGTCGCTTCCAATATCACATGCACCGATGGGGGCTGCGGCCATCGCCAGCCTGCCAATGCGGTTCTCCATCACAGACTGCGGATCACATTCTCAATGAGTGCCCTACCTTTCGTCCACCGGTGGACATAGATTTCTCAAACCCCAACCAATCAACAGTGTGTTGGCTCCAATGCTTACAACATGTTTAGCTGCTGCCTCATTACGCAAGAAGAAGAAGAACTGAACTTCAAAGTTTTTATTAACAAAGATGTGAGAATATACAGGGTCTCCCAAAGAAATTTTATTAAAGGCCTGAAATTGAGGGCGCTTTAGGATAAACATTTATGCAAATTATTTATACATATTTAAAAAGTATTTATTTGGCTTTTCAAAACAGCGAACCCCATTGAATTCAGGTCCCAGTTGTTCCTAATTGAAGCAGTGGTGTCATTGAGAGTACTCAACAAAGGGTTCTCTTTCACAGAGTCTGTACGAAATATTTCCTGCTTTCACGTATGCAAAATCTCCATGTTGATTAAAGATACGAAAGTTCCAGTCCTTCCCTATACACCTTCAAGGGCTTCAGAAGCACACGAAAAAGAGTTGTTCCTGCTTAATTGTCCAAGTTGCATAAACTCTTCAAAATGTCCATACACACAGTAAATCTTTCTTCAACTAAGCTATCAACCTTTCACTGTCCATGTAAAATCTCCTTAATGGTTGTTCTAAATAAATGGTTTGCACCAGTTAAAATTGCAATCTAAGAACTTTGATAACATTGCCAAAAGCAATGGCCATAATCTCTTACTGGATTATGCTAGGTTTGTGCCTAATTATTAGCTTGTTTAACTGAATTGTATACTTTTGTCGAATGGGATGCCATTGTCTTTCAGCCACTGTTGCATTACTCATTTGCGATCATTCATATTTGTGGCCAATTTCATGCTGTGGTATGAAGCATTATCCATTATGATAATACTCTTTGCTGGGATATTTGGGAGAAGTTGCTCCTTAAACCATTTAGTAAATGTCACACCGTCCATTTCATGGTAATCGCTCAACGATGATTTGCTTCAAAAGTGTCTTTTCGCAAAATTAATCACTACCTAGAATTTTGCAGTTCTCGGCTTTCGTACTCACTATATTCAAAGAATATAAGCTGTGGACCACTGCATAAAAAAATAACATTTTAGTGACACACACACCCACCCACCGATTTTCACAACCAACCAAGGACTCTGATATTTCACCGACAATCGGGGACTTCTTTATATTTAGGATTGGAGAGACACGTTGCCACCCACACCATGCCATTGAGGGTCAAATTAAAACCGAACAGAGAAAAAGCGAGCGGTCTTTATTTAAGCATTTTCCGCCATTTGATTTCTTACATTAAAAAAGTGGACATTATGTACAATATAATAATAATAATAACACTAAAAACAACCATAGGGGGAAAATTGAATAATTCACTAGGTTATAATGAGCCTTTATAGTTATTCAAATTAATTAATATTCATATATGTTGTTATTCTAGTAGATTAGAACTAATTTGCATAAAATTAATATTCATATCCTTTTACGGAATAAAGCGCAAACAATAGATGACGTTGGGGGAAAGAGAATTTCCCCTAACATATTAATGAGTACATAGGAATAGTGTTACAAGTCATGGTTTCTAAAAATCTTTGCAAAAATTAAATTTTGACCATTGATACAAAATTTTACAAAACATGAAGACTTGACACAAGTCTACAGACTTAATGTCAAATTTCATAATTCTTCATTCTGCACAAAAATATCAAATAACAAAATACTTAAAAATTATTGAAGCATAAAACAATGCTAATTAGTCTTGAAACAGTTGCCATTTGCACTAAATGATTGTTCCATTAATTTTTACGAAGAAAATGGGCTAAAACAACACTAAAATCACCTATTTTTAGGCTATTTTCACAGCCAAGACAAAAGCACTAAAATCTCCCCTATATTACAGTTAGGGCTAATATAAGAATTCAGATTCAGGATTAGGTTTCAATTTAAAAACTTAAAAAATAGTTTTTATCCAAAAAATTAGTGCCACGTTTTTTCTGAAATCTGGAGTAAACAATGTGATCAATGTTGAAAGAGGTTGGTCTTAGCATTCCTGTAAAATGACCTTCAAAAATCACCAACCTCTTGGTTGATGTTTATAACACATTTCCCTATTGGATCAGTTTCTAAAATACAAGTACTTTAGCAAAGTCTTATATCTCAACAACCAATTTTGGAGATTCAGAAAAGTATATCAAAGCTAGCTTCTTTTACTTTGTCATCAACAATGCAAATTTCTTACACTTGGCAAGAAAAGTCCTGAACATTACAATTGTAATTGGACACCCTGTAAGAATTTGGATGAATGGTAAGTAGCAGTGTAACAAACTTTCGAGCACCACAGCTGCCACATAGCAGAGTGTCCTAGTTTCATAGAGGTACACATACACAAGAGTAAGATATACGATTCATACAGTATATTTAACCCAGGAGCTAACAGACATTTGTAACACATCTCAAGTATATACAAAAGGTTTGTCAACATATTTAATCACTCAGACTGACAGGGATCCCTAAAACGTGAGTGCAGCAAATGGTGCCTTAACATGCTTAAGGAGAGGGGGCCAAGAAAAAGGGGGTTTTTTGTTTTTTTTGTTAACAGGGGTCAAAGTGTTAAATTGATGTATTCATGTTGAAATGTATACCATGTTATTTGCCTACCACAAGGGTTCAGAAAGGTATAGTTTGTACTATCTACACCATAAAGTTTAAGAGTGATAGGCTAAAAACAGCAAAAATCAATAAAAAGGGTCAATTTTCAGTTGTACAGGGGTCAAATTTTAAAGTTGCTCTGATTTAGATAAAATATGGTGAAAATTATTGGAGTTCATAGATTAAAATAAGGAATAGTTTTGACTGTCTAAAATGCTTAGTTACCGATGTAGGGGCACAGAAGTTCAACGTCCATTGCATTCAATGGGGCTTGACCTTGTCCCCCCACTTTCTTAAGCAAGCATTTGAGACACTCAAAACTATTCCTTGTTTTGATCCTATGAGCTCCATCAATAATTTGCACCATTTTCTTTATCCAAATCGAAGCAACTTAAAAATTTGCACCCCTGTACAACTGAAATGGACCCTTTTTATTGATTTTTGCTGTTTTTAGCCTATAACTCTTTAACTTTACGTTGTGGATAGTCACAAAAATCCCTTTCCTGAATCCTTGTGGTTAGACAAATGACATGGTATCATTTCAACATAGATGAATCATTGAAAAATTTGACACTGTACAAACTATGTCTTGGCCCCCTCTCCCTTAGGCACCACTTGCTGCACTTAATAATTATGTTTCAGGTGTTCCTGTAAGTCTGTCTGCATATTTAATCACTCAAACCTTTTGTACTTGAGATGTGTTACAAATGTCTGCTAGCTCCTGGGCTAATAGGCCTACTAAATCTATTTAACTTGACAGGATATGAACTGTACTAAAAAGTGATATCAGTGCTTATATGCAGTGATTTCCCATGCATGCATATCTTAAGTTTTAACGTCATACGCTCACGCCACTGCGCTGTGTTGCACATGTTTATACAGCGTGCATGTGGCGACATCACTTCAAGTTCTGTATGTTTTGTCAATTCTGGAAACTTCAGCCTGAAGTTGACCTGTTAGCAAACTAAGAATCCCAAGGCCCTTAAGAGATGTTGGCAAGGCAGTAATCGAAATAATGTTAATAAAATTAAAATAATCAAAATCCATCCTTACGAGCCTTGAAACTTTAAACAAAGTCGACTGAACTTTCTATGGATGCCTCGAGAGAATGAAATGGATCTTTCTTTTGCTGCTGATTACGGATATAATCCTTTGTTTCTCCATGTTCTTGTTTGTAGCGCTGGAGTCTTACACTGAATGTTGCAATCTCACTCTTACCGAGTAGTTTATTGCCAGTTAGGTACGGTTTGAAAACTGTGCCAATTGATGTTTTCTCCTCATCAGTCCACTTACGTCTTTCTGCTGGCTTCTTGGATCTTTTTGGGGGCACTTTTGTTCCTGAGACAGAGACAGACAGGCAGAAAAAATGAGGAAAAACAAAATAACTGTATCTAAAATATACAATACAGAAGTAGAATTTAAAATATACAATGCAGGAGTAGAATTTTGCTTCACCCTGTGAAACTCCATTTGGATTCTGGCAACAACATTTGCAAGAATCTAGATTCTTACTATCATACTAGTGTAGTTTAAAGTTTGCAAGAGTCTTTTGGATTCTTGCAAGTGAGATCACAAGAATCCCTTTGATAATCAGACTGAGAAATTTATTTATAGCAGTATTTTATAAACAAAAATAATTATCAACTGATCCTAGGTAACTCCGATGAATACCTGACTTGCAATGTGAAACTTTGTTATAAACCTTGCTGAATGCAGTTGAAACAGCGACTGAAATCAAGAACTTGTATTAAAGGAGAACATATATCAAGAATGATTACACAATATACACTATAAAACAATTATTGAACACATATGGATTGGTTTCATGGGAAAACGGAATTATACTACCCATAAAAATGAATTAAAAACATTTTGTCTGCCCATGCGCTATTTGAAATTCGTGCTAGTGTATATGGGATATGTATTTCTGTTATACAATACAGATGGCACAGTAGCATCATACACCTTTACACATGATGCTTTCGTATTGTGTATTTCTTATGGCATGTATGACGCAAATGTGTCGGCCGTATCGCATACCACGTTATACACTAGGGCAATTTTTAAATAGCACATGGTCAGATGGATGGTTTAAATTAATTGTTATGGTTAATATAATTCCGTTTTTCTATGAAACCACTCGATATGTGGTCAATAATTATTTTATAGTGTATATTGTGTAATATTATTCATGGTACGTGTTCTCCTTTAAGTGTCCGTATGGACAATAATGACTAAAATATCCAATTTTGTCCTTAGTAGGTAGGTTGCTTGTTACAAACATGCAAAAATCTGATTTTTGATGATTTTTTTGATTTTCTGATTTAGCAAATTACTGGTAGTGCCTTTAACCGCCAGAATTTTTAAAGAACTGTGTCAGTCTGTTCCCGGAACTGTGTCAAGTTGTCAACATGGATCCAAGTACTAGTGACCCAAGCCTCTTTGAGCCTTAACCACCGAACAGTGAGGAGGAGCTATTACCATTCTTTTGGTCAAAGTGATGACTCAGAACAGAAAGCTGTACCAGTTTCAGGAAGAGGAGAAGATGTACTTTGTGATGTCACCATTGTAGTTGGAGGGCAGTCATTCCATGCCCACAGAGTAGTTTTGGCAGGAAAAGCAATGGTAAAAACAAGGAAAATGCAAAAGCATAAAACAAGAACCGCAGATAGCCAAACCTGAGAGCGACACCCATTGATTCAAACCTGCCATCACCAGCAGAAATACTATTTGGAAGGCATGTCAGGACACCATTACCAAGTCAACAGTCTAAGACAAATCCACGCGACGCAACTGCAAGTTGCAAGAACAGAGAAGAGAGGATGAAGGAAGACATGACAAAACATGCAGGACCAGAACTCCACCACTGTTTGAAGGGACCAGAAAGTCCTGAAAAACCAAAAAACATGGACACCTGTGAAGTCATCTAAAGTTGTGATTAACCAAGGTCTGTGAGTTAACCACCTGCTTGGATCAGTACTGAGATTCGTGGTCAGAGGATAATGACTAGCGGTTTGCCAACGCGATGAAAAAGCGGGGCAAGCAGTCTATTGTTTGTAAGGTCCAAGCTTTGCAACCAGTTACATAACTTGCTAAACTGTCAATGGTACTGGGGCATTTTCATACCAGCATGGCATGTGTGGTACTATAATTAACATAGTAGCAGGTGAACTTGTAGCTCTGCTAATGAGCGACTGCTACAACCACCCTTTGCAGCGTAAGACATTTTTCGTATTTAGACAATCATGAACTTGGTATTTTGGGAAACTGTACTGGTTGTAC
This sequence comes from Ophioderma brevispina, assembly GCA_023653785.1. NCBI lineage: Eukaryota > Metazoa > Echinodermata > Ophiuroidea > Amphilepidida > Ophiodermatidae > Ophioderma > Ophioderma brevispina. Next base: position 19,104 of record JAMKCH010027891.1, on the reverse strand, counting down.
AAGGGAAGCAAATATACAGTGGTGAGTCAAAAAAAAAAAAGAATTTACACTCGTTGTTGAATTTTTTCAACATCAGTGAAAAATCTACCAAAGATGCCTATATCACGCTATAAAACTCGATGATTTCACCTACTAGAGAAAATTTTTGGACTTTTGAGTTTTTGAAACTTTGCATTCCGAAGTTATGCTAACTTAAAGATAGGTACCATTTTTCACTCTGTCCACGGAATCACTGTTATGGAATGTGGCCAACAAAGACTTTGAATGAGTCTACACAAGTACATCATGGCATTATTTGCTTGCTTTGATATAGTCCCGGTAGCCATTGAGGCCAACTTATGGCATGACAGTTTAAAATTGAGTTGGACACAATTGTTCTGCTGAAAATGATAAATAAGGGTGTGTAGAATAAGAATCATTGCCGGGGCAACCTGGGATCCTTGAGCTTTGGAGCAAATCCAAAAATGCGTCGCCATCAAATGATAATTATCTATTAACCCTATATTATCAAACCATGGAGTTACTAGATATTACTATAGGACCCAATGAATAAATTCAAGCACTTGCAACATTGAGTCATAGTCCCCAAATTCAAATGGAAGCCCAAAATCTAATAATTTTATAAAATATTGCAAATAACAGCAAATACCTGCGATTAAAAAATAAACATGAAGTACTTCGATTTGTTGGTAGACACAATCAATGTATTTCTGATATTGTAAAGTTTAGTAACATGAAGTCAATCAATATTGCAGCCAAAAATGTGAATAATCTTCAAAAAATTATTGACACAAATGTCCCTAAATATTTACAATTCAAGTAAAAATTACTGTGTCAATGAAACAATTAGTAATGTACCTATGATATAACCAAGTCGATACAGGTAATCCGGATAAATAAAAATGGGGTCAAATTCAAAAGGATGCAATAAATGTGAATAAAATGTAAATTCCTATGTATTTTTGACAACTTGCACCATATTAGTTGTATTTCGATTTTGGCGCATTTAAAACAAATTTAATGTATGTTGTTACATTGGTGCGGATTTAAAGGTACATTCTAATGTCATTGACACATGATTTCGATTTGAAGGCTTTAAAACTTATAAATTAAAAAAAGAAAAAACCTAAAATTTTTTTTTGAAGATGTTCAGGTGTGGCTGCCATATTGATTGAAGTCATGTTACAATTTTAAAAGTATCAGAAATACTTTAATTGTTGTCTGCAACATAACCTTAGTACTTCTCGCAGGATTTGCTGTTTTAGGCATATTTTAAAATTATTGGATTGGCTTCATTTTGATTTGAAGATGACTTAATGTGACAGTGCAGATACACTTGTTCCATGGACAGATAGTATATCTAGTAACTCCATAGTTTGATAATAGAGGGTTGAATAGATATTATCATCTATGGCGACGCAATCTTGGTTTTCTCAAAACGCTCAGGATGCCCAAGTGGGGCTGTGGCACCGGCAGATCTTATTTACACACCTAGCTCTCATGTTCAGCCAAAAAAGAGCGGTCAACGCCTGTGGATTCGTGGCACCGGTGGTTTGGTGGGGTTGTGACTGGTCGGTACTTTGCAGCCCGTTTTGGGATTGCGGACCCTGAGGATGACAAATTGGTGATGATACAATGAAGTAAAGAATGGTCCTTTAATTTTGTCATGATGGACTGGTCTGGTATTTCATGTATTGAGTAAATGATAAATAATGAATATCTTAAACCTGCCTGGACCCATGAGAACTGATTAAAATGTGTGATGAAATTGATAGCTGGCTTTATGCACATTTATTACCACCGACAATGGTATTTTTTGTATTTGATATATATATATATGCCGTTAACCAATGGCCCTGGACCCATTATATGGGACTATTGATTAAACACTTCCTTGGCCCAAGGGCCAGCCATTTAAACAAAAAATGGGTGATTTTTGGGTGATTTTAATAGCTGCTGCATATTGTCGACGGGATATAATTTACAATGGTTGATATTTTTGTCGTCAAATATATGATATTATACCTAAGGACAAATTGTATTGAATAAAAAGCAAGTAAAAAAAATATGTCACGGTCATTGGACCGCTAGTGTCATCTTCCGTCGGGGGTTTGTGAATGGGGCTCAAGGTGACATGAGGTCACCAAGGTGACATGAGTTCACCAAGGTGACATGAAGTCACAAAGGTCACCAAGGTGACATGAGGTCACCAAGGTGACATGAGCTCACGAAGGTCCGTGGGGTCAATGAGGTCACAAAAGAATCAAACAGGGTCACAAAGGTGGACATTGAGGTCACCCCAACATGCTGCCCAACGCACCCACCCTTCCCCCTCCCGAAACCACCCGCCCATCCCTGTCGCACCCCACCCCGACCCCTCCGACACTTATTGTGAATGGGCCACAGGTCATGTGAGGGCAACAATGGTCACATGAGGTAACAAGGTCAGTGGGTCACCAAGGTCACGTGATGAACACATGAGGTCACAAAGTCACATGGGGTTACCAAGTTCACATGGGGTCACAAGTCAACAACCTGATCACACCCCCACGCACACACCCGACCCTCCCCCACACGCACCCCACCCCGACGCACCCCACCCCGCCACATCCACAACATATCCCACCCCTCCCGGAGGCACCCCACCACTACCCCCACCCGGCACCTCAACACCCCACCATGCCCCCTCCATATGATTCACAGACACACACAAGAGTAGGGTATATAGTTTTTCATGTATCAAGGAATTTGCATATCGATGTACCGTTTAGCGATACGCAATTATGCATATTTAATAGCTCAGTTGCCATACCTAAGCCGCATGTATCAGGAACTTTAAAATGGCAAAGTAGATAGAAGATGCACACCATATGGGTTTTTGCGAAGTGAAGGAATTACATGTCCGTATGTTACCAGTTATAAATAAAGTGATTAAGCTGATTTTTGCTATTATTAATTAGCTCATTTGCATATGTAATTTGCCCGAAATATGCGCAAAAAAATCTAATCAGGTCGAGAAAACTCTTTAACACCTTCACTTCACCTAGTTACATCATTATACGCCTTACGGAACTCCAGATATAACTTGCACACACGCTTGCGGGGAAAGGGTTAACATTGTGACCGGCCAAAAGGTCAAATGAGGGTCAACAAGGGCACATGAGGGGCACCAACATGTCACCCCACCCCGTCCCCTTCCTTTCTACAAGGTTACATAATCGTTAGCCCTACGAACCCATGGAAACGTCAACTCCCAATTTGTGCTTGCCCACAACCAGACAAAGTTAAAATTAGAATCCCACATCACAGGGCATGCGATCAACGATGCGATGATATCAACAATTTGGGGGAAAAACACAAAACAATCGTGCTAGTCTGGCTCTAAGGGGCATTATATTATATCCACAGCGATTTTTGGTTTCAAATGCAAATCACTGCCTCTCTAAAATCGCCTCCGGTGTCACTAAGTTCACTAGAATGGTCGTGAAAAAGACGGTTTATTGCAGTCATTTTCGTCACTTCGAAAACACATACGCCATTTTTCTGCATCAGATCAGCGTTTCTATTCTATGTTTAGCTATTTTACGCAAACAGGCGCAATCACTTTTTTGGACTTGCTACAATGCCCAGCTATTCAATGATTTTCAAGAACTTAGCATCATATGCGAGGGCCTTTTAGGGGGGGGGGACATCAGGAATTCCTAAATTTCTATAAAAAAAACACACCACGGCTCTTCCATGACTTTACATTACACCCTCTTATGCTAACCGATGGAATTGCACGAGGTATAGGCGCGCTCTCGGGGGGAGTAACGGGGAATATTGAATCTACTGGAAAGTCACGATTTAGTAAGAAAGAAAACACGCCATATTTGGTTAAGGACACACCATATTTGGTAAAGACACACATATGATGGATTAGGGGGCATCTGGCTAATTTATCACTCAAAATATGGTTTTGAACATTTTTTTTAATTAATCGTTATTGGGTTTCCCTGGGTTTCCAGTGAAGTGTGGGGTTTCCATTGAACAACCGTCGTCTCCGTTCTTTGGTGTTGGCTCGCTGAGCTCGACATCGAGCCTGACAAGGAGCTGGTATTTACTTAAAAATAGCGAAAATGTGTCTACCAGCCGAAATGTGTCTACCAGCTGGAGCGTTTGTGGGGATTTAGTTCGACGAATCCAAAAATTGTGTACATGCTCAACTTTACGGTCACATGAAGGTTCTACCTTTGTGTCAACCTTCATCAAGAAAAAGGTAAATATTCATTATCTGAAGGGGGGGTGGCTACATTCTGTGTTTTCTCTGTGCATCTCAATCTGTCCTCTCCAATTCTCTCTCTTCTTACTCCCTTTTGTCTCGCCTGAACTGTGTTCGGCAGAGACTTAGTAATCACTTGTGGGTCTGTCTGTATGTCATTGGGTCTGTCTGTCGCCGTCCGTGTTCACTGCTTGTGTACGATTTATCTGGAGTTCCGTAAGGGCTACGATGGTGTAACTTGGTGGAAAGGAGCGGTCCATGAGTTCTCGACGTGATTAGTTTGTGGGCGTAAAATATGCTAATAAAGTATCTTCTAATGGGCATATTTACGAAAATTTTCCTTAAAGGCATATAATTCTCATCTTTTTATGTATGAAGCTTCTGAAGTGATAAGACAGAACATCAGCCCCATGCTCTAATTCCTCGCTGGAGAGCCTCACCCCCTTTAACATCTCCATCATCATATGCTTCATAGACTCTAATAAGCTCTGTTAAAAACTTCTTCTACAAATTGCCTGCCAATCCAAATATTGTGTTTGCAGTCATTTTATCCTAGAATACAGAAGTAACCAGATGTCACCAAAGACGGGTCCATTGAAAGAAAAGAAATACCATCATTTAGATAAAGTTTAATATCCATGCACATTATAAAACACACGTTTGTTTGTATGTTCATTTAGGGGAAAGTTAAGAATAAAATGATTAGTCGGGAAGGGAAAAAAGACACACAACAAGCAGGACTTTAATAAATTTATATAAAAATCAAAAAAGAAACTATTATACATTTGCAAATAACAACAACACTTTTTAAGTACACAGATTTACCATGGCAGTAAAAAATTGGACGGCTCAGTGGCAGATTGAAAAGGGGTTTGACAATTAGCGATCCTGGATCACTAGTGACGCCAGCCATCCTGAATCAGCAGAACTTTACGAAATAAACTGACAGAATTTGCAGTTTATTCCGTTAGCGTTCTGGTGAATTCAGGAAGCTGGGAGAGGGGTCACTGTGACACAGTGGGTCGCCCTAATTGGTCCAACAACCGCGTTGAAAAGTGCAGTCTTCTTGTTTTTTCTTCCTGTTTATAATAAATGGGAAAGCTTGTGCAATCACATTTAGTCTTTATTCTAAAGGACACACAAAAAGTCACCAATATTAATATTCTTCAGTTAAGTGTAAGGTGTACCAGCCTTGTGGATTGTCTTTCACAGTGTCAAGTTCTTCGATCATTCATGATGGTGACAGTTCTGATCGTGCTGATTAAGTCCAGCTAAAGTAGATGTAATGGGTATAGCAGCCATCATTTTAAAAATGAACACTACAGCAGCGATGCTAAAAGGTTGAGGGGTGAAGGGGAGAGGCGGTAGTGAGCTAACACACACACTGAATTTTTCAACACAAACTTAGCAGTCGTTATCAGTATTCTTCAACGACGCGACTAATAGGCAAAAACTGTCAACATGATGTTGAAACTTGGTTGTTTCAATGTTTTCGTGCATATTTTACACTGGCCTTTTGTCCGATTTTTGATGGCTAGAAACCTTCTGCGCCTTGTAATCTTTTTTTTTTTAGATCTCTCCTAAACGAGTAAATTGTGATGTGACCAACTGGAATGCAGCCAGTGTATTGGAGTTCTTGTTGCTTATGACACGTAGCTCCGTTTGCGTCCTGGTTTCATTAATATTAGAACAGTTCTCATTGCACACTAGGCCAGGGAGTTATAGCATTGCCTTCGTTATTTAATAAAAACTCTCCGATCATTTTATTACATCTCCTGAATGAATATTCCTGCTACCTCATCAACCAGATAAATAATACGCTGAGCAACTTGGTATTCAGACCCTCCCTGTTGCAGCGGAACCTTCTTTGTTTTTGCCTTGTAGTTTGGGAACCACACTATAGTAGGGCATTCCATATTGTCCTAGTAATCAAACGACGGAAGATTTTGCTGGGTTGGAATTGGCTGGGCAGCATTATAGTTATTGATTACGGGTAAGCTTGATATAATGGTAATCTGCATGTTTAAATAGTTGGATGCAGCAATCAAGAAAAATGGTCCCCCATTCCCCGTCTTCCATCATTTCTTTGCAAGTAAGAATGCAGCTCACTGCAGCATCGTCACAAGAATTCGCTTAGATGGTCCCGTCGCGTTGTGGATTGTCGGCAAGGTACTCGACGAGCCTAACGCATAATTCCATATGAGTTAAGTCGCGGTCCATGTAGACTGAGCTGGTCAACCAATATGCCTGAAATGGACAGTTCCCATCACCGGGCATTCGTGGCTCACGGTATGTCAGCCCCGCAGTGGCGAGATTCAAATCTAAATTATGATGGTTTTCATCTGCTGATGATTTTATGGATAGTTGAATTCCCTCATAATGTGGATACAATTCATTCAATGTCTTCAGCCATGGATGTATCATAGGCAATCAAATTTTTCAGGATTATTCCCAGTAGGCACCCTTTTCGTACTTCTTTTGCGACTTTCCTTTTTTTGACTTGGCAGGTGCCTTGGCCTTTCTTTCGCTCTGGTCATGTTTGTCGGTAACGTAGACGATTTCTCTGACATGAAAACATGGTAGACCAAGCGGTTGACCACTATGGTGACATGGCATATTTGTTTTTTACAAAAAAAATACCTTTTCACCAATTATATCTAGATGGGGAGGATTGGTTTTAGCTTTTTTGTAGATCATTGTTGTAGCTTTCGCTAAGCAAAGTTTCTCAGCCTTTATCAACTTCATGTAGGTTGTCGTTCCAAAGCTTCACTGTCTATTTCTTCGCCAAGCACATTAGAAGTCTCAGTCTGAAAGAAGAAAGTATAATCCAAAATGTTGAAAATTCCCCATATATAGACTTTTCAGTACTGTTCGCAGAGCATCAACACCTATGTTATATTTGATAAGGACCAAGATCGAGGAGATTCGGTTGGTTTGAAACTATTTCTGGTGTCCCGATGTATTTGCGCTAAACTTTTATGTATAAAGGTAGTTAGTTAGTTCGTTAGTTAGTTTGACAAATTTAAATCCGGTTTTGTCCCCGTAAACGAGGGTGGCCGGATTCACCTCGCACTCAGCATACTGCTGTGTAGGATTTATGGAGCAAAAGATAATTGGACCGTATGCCCTTCCTGACGTCAATTCACAGTATCGCAGTGGGCCTAGCCCTTTGGGAACTTTGGCCCACCATGCAAGGGCATGTGCATGTGGCTGGATGGCCCGCCTTACCTCTCCATAGCTGAACGCCCTTGTAGGTAATCTTCTTTTTCCATTCGACCAGGGTAACCAGCTACGCCTCCTCATCAGATTCCTTACAAATCCGATGGGGGAGTCGGTTTTAGCCGCCGACGACCGGCCCTGGGAACAGGTAGTACTGTTACCAGGATACCAGTAGCATGTCTCAAAGAAAACCTGACCTGACAACCTAATCTTATATATAAAGTCAACACATTAAAGGTGCAACGAGAGATGTTGAGACAACCCACATAGTGTGTCATAATAGTAATTTCATATAGATTGGACGCTCATTCTCTTACCTTTTAATTGGCACAAATGTCTTAAAAGAGAGAAAAAGGTGATTTTGACTTGCTTTATAATCCATATAAAACATATGCTGATTTGTATTTGCTCCTATACAAATTAAAATTTCAAATGTTTGTACCAAGAAACATTTCCTCATCTTAATCCTTTCAGATTTGAATATTTTTGGATGGAAAGCTTTACATCCGGTCAAAAATCAGAATTTTCACTTTTTTAGGGACACCTGTTTTTGACATCTCTCATTGCACCTTTAAATGCAGAACTTCTACTTGTGCAGAAGCAAGATCAATACTATTAATGGAATGGAAAACAAAAGCAAAACCATATTATGCAGATACATGAACCGTGTTTTACCCCACGGATTTTACCGTTTTTTTAAAAACCTCGACTTCATTCGTCTCCTCCTCTCTCTTCTAATCGTCAGGAATACTTCTCCACCTATGCACGTTTTTCAGTCGATTGTTTTGCGCCCATCAGAAAACCTTGAAGGTGACATACCAGTAACGTTGTAGATTAAACTAAATTAAAATTGTATAGTTGGCAATCTTCCCCTCTTCTCCCTCGCTTCTTGCCTGGTTCTCCTCTGTTTTAGTTTCTTTCTTCGTGTCGTTTTTTTTGCCTTCATTTTCCTCTTTTGGTTTGTTTCCAAATGACGCATGCAAAGTCACACTTATTATATATAATCCATGGGAATTCTCCTCAGTCCTGAAGAATTAACTTTCTTTGTCGCAGCAGTTTCAAGATGACACGGTTTAATAACCTTACAAAAATGGCACTCATATTTGCAAGCATTTTTGCAAGCTTGTGCAAGCAATTTGCAAGCTCAAAAATGCTAATTTAGCGTGCCTATGCTCGTAATTGGTATATTGCAGGCATGCCCAATTTTGCGCAAGGTGCGCATGCTGATAATTGGGTATTATATTGCAAGCTCGTGCATGCTTGCAAAAAAAAAGAAATGTGTACGATTGCGTAAGCTGATACCATTAATTGGTTAAATTGCAAGCTTGTATGCATGCAAATATGCTTGCTCTGCAACCAGCATGCATAGCAAAAGAGGATATGCGAGCTATTAGCCTCTCATTAGTACTTGATCCACATGCAGACCTGTTTTTTTGGATATTCATTACACAAATTAAAATATATATGCAAAGATATAATGCATCCTGATTGTGTCTGAGTTGAATTGTTTTTGTCGGTTATCTAAGGCGACCCCCGCTATAGAAATCCACTCCCCCTCTGACTGCTCTCAAAATGCGAAGGGTCGAATTCTATCCTGAAGGTCGTTTCAGGAAAATGTTTCTTTTATGAAAATGATCTGCGTACTACTATTCATTTGGGGGTTTAGTGTTGGGTGTGTAATGCGATGCAATTTGACCAAAGAATAAAATTCATTGCATGTTTGAAGGGCCTAAAAGCTTCTTGATTTTAGCTCTCTGTGAAGATTGATTTTTGATGGGGGAGTTTGGTTAAAACGTTGCAGAGATAGATAAAGGGTGAGTAAACAAATGGAGAGTTATAAGTTAAGAAAAAATGATCAGGCCACGTAGAGTTACACTACGCAATGATTGAAGCTTTTACTCATGTATTGTGTGATATTATTTAAGAAGAAGTTTAGGTAACATCTTTATTGCAAAAGACAGGCAGGTGTAAAATACCTTAGAATTTGGAGGATCAAGTGTGAAACATTTTGGCGGCCCAATTGGGCGTTTTTCTCTTTTCTTATTTGAAATGACAGGAAGGGTAACATATGGAAGTAAAGATTATGATTTGGGTGAGGCAGTTTTTTAACACATTTGTGCCCAATTGGGCATTTTTTCCATTTTCTTATTGAATGAAGGAAGGTGTAACCTATGTTAAATTATTACCAAGCTCTAACTTGGGGATTCAGTTTAAACACATTTGTGCCCAATTGGGTTTTTTTCTATTTTCTTTATTTGAAATGCGGGAAGGTGTAACCTATGTTAATTAAAGCTTATAACTTGGGGACTCATTTAAACACTTTTGCCGCCCAATTGGGCGTTTTTTCTTTTTCTTTATTTGAAATGACAGGAAGGTTGTAACTTATGTTAAATAAAGCTAGAAACTTGGGGATTCGTGATGCAGTGTTAACAAATTTTGGCCCAATTTGGGTGTTGTTTCCTATTTTCTTATTTGAAATGACGGGAAGGTGTAACCTAATTAATGTTAAATTAAAGCTTATAACTTGGGGATTCATTTTAACACATTTGCGCCCAATTGGCGCGTTTTCTATTTCTTTATTTGAAAGACAGGGAAGGTGTAACCTATGTTAAATAAAGACTTAGAACTATGTGAAGGTCACAAATGTCACAACACCCAAGGTCAAGGTCAACGGGAGGCGACAAGTTGTAAACTAGGTGATTGGTTCTAATGCAATCTTAGGCTCATGTATCAAAATCTACTTTAATTCAGATGAGATTGACTTGTGTGTTAAAACTGTTCTGTAATAAAAGTGCAACTTAAACTTTCTAAAACTAGGAAAACAATTCTACCTTTAAATACTTTTTAATGTTGTTCTATTCTTGTAAAATTATGCTGGCGACCCGACACAGTTTTTTTTAAATACTTGTTTTTTTAATAAAGACCACTTTTGATCTTATCGGACAGGATCACCTAACAGTGTTGGGACATGAAGTCACCATAAACAAAGTAGCTGTGGTCTATTGCTTCCTAAAATAACTCTGTGTGATACATATACAAAAACAAATTACAGGCACTACCAAGAATACATCGGGTTGCTCGGACCGCATGTGTTGTCTGCCATTGCGATTTGTATTATTATGACAGGCCTTGACCTTTGAATCATCAACAAATGAGGGATCATGTGCACCTATGACATAAGCGGCTTCCAATTGATCTTCAACTTTCATTGAGGTAAATGTACATTTTTTAGCCGATATCTACAAATTGACTCAGATGACTGACCTTGGCATGTGACTTGACAACTTTTGATGCTATAAGAAGTATGATCACCCTCAAAACAGTGTTGTTTTCTTTTCTCGACATAGTCAACATAACAAAGTCGCTGTGGTTTCTATTGCTGTCTAAAATACATGCTGTGTGATAAATATACAAAAACAAAGTACAGAAACATACAAAATAAACGGTTGTCGGGACCGATGTGTTGTCTGCCATCGCGATTTGTATATGACCACAGCCTCATGACCTGTGACCTCATCAACAAATTTGTTTTAGGGATTCAATGTTGCAACTATGACATAAGTCTGCTTACAATTGATCTTCAACTTTTCAATTGAGCCGTCAACTTACACTTTTTAGCCTCATCTTTAAAACTTGAACGTAAGATGACCTTTGACATGGCATGGACCTTGACCTCATCAAAAAAAGGGATATAATGGTTTCACCATAACTCAAAGTTTGGTTCCAATTGACCTTCAACTTTTCATTTGAGCTCATTTAACATTTTTAGACTATCTTACCAACTTGACCTCATGACCTTTGACGTTTGGTTATGTGACATTTGGACCTCAACAAATGAGGGATCCCAGGTTGAATCTGACCTCAGTTTGGTTTTTTGAATCCATTGAAGTATGCAGATATTACAGGCAAATGTTAACCCTTAATTTTTCCCACATCAACAACAGACATCAACAGTGGACAAATGATCATTATGTGTTTCCTGCTTACTCATTCCATTGCAATGAGTAAGCATTTATATGAGAAAGTCCATCATTTGTTGGGTTATTTTAAAAATTCTTCAAATATCAGGGAATATTGTAGAACGACGCCATGGTGCCGATAGTGTGGACAAACTTCAGAAATGCAAACCACCTCTCAATTCATTGAAAAACATGAGATCAATTAATTAGAGTTCTTACCTGTCTCCATGGCAAATCCTTGACCCCGTAGTCATACCGTAGTTCAGTATTTTCATCCATATCTTTCAAGGTGAACAAACACAAATGTACGGTGCCATCAGAGCACTGATTTTTTTTTCATTGTACAATTCAGATATTTTCCTTAATCATTCACCCATCTGGCCAGACATGAAGTTGGACTCGAAGCGTCTATTCTACAAATTTAGAGTTAAAATTAAATGTGTAAAAATATTTCCCAAGCTCTAAAGGCATTAAAACCTAAATTATCAAAATAGTGAAAAAATATGACCAAGTCCAGCTACAAAAGGAGGGAGCAGAAAGTGAAACAACTTTCTTTTTTATTTTAAGCAGCCTGACAAAGATTTTTTTTTCAGTTATTTGGAAGTGATATACAGATGATGTTAGAAATCATTAATGGTTACTTTAACATAGGCTTTAGTAAAAATGGCTGCCCTGTCATTACGAAACTGGACGGAGTATGCTTATAGTCCACCTATATTGTACAACATTACAAATATGTTTCTTCCCGAAAATGCGTACGGACGACTATATATAAAGTTTTATCTTATGTGCGAATGTACGTGTTTAATTATCATCCCAAAAACTTGTGACCCTTTTATCATTGCGGCAAGACCGTGTATTTATGCCAAGTCTAATAAGCATTTTCACATGCTACCATGAGACTACCTTGCTAGTACCAAAGATGGTAAAAAAGTTATTTCTTAAACTTGCTCAAAATGACTTTTTTGTTATTTCTGTGACCCAAATTGTTTCTAAACGAGTTATGGGTGATAACTCCATGACTCAAAACTGGTTATAGGCTCAAAATGGTTGGAATTCCTTCTAAAAAACTAGATGATCAAAGCGAATTTGAATTTTTGGAGGACTCCTTTATTGATTAAAGTTGAATTTTAAAGGATTAAATGCCAAACTGACTCCTATTGATTTCTGAAGACCAATCGGCTGAATTCAAGCTGTAATTATGTTGCAATTTTGGATAGCTCAAATGATTTGGCAAAGGTAGACCCATTCAATACAGGCCTGTATGAGACGAAGATACCTAAAAGGAGCGGGAAGCAAAGCTGTAGTCAATGTTACAGTTCGAGCGCATTCGGAACAAGGTCTGTTGGGTGTGCAATGAACTGGCCGACGATGGACTGTGAGCACCTTAACTGTTTTATGAGCGGAGGTATCTGCGGAATCAGTCAAATTTACTCAATTTTGTGCCTTCAATTCATGAACCTAACTGAATTATAATGTTATTAGGACCGACTCACATTGACACTTTATGGTTTTGGCAGGTCACAATAACTTCATTTTTCATAAGACGTAAGTCAAAATTAAAATAAAAGTCCAATTAGATCCTATTCTGTTAAACAATCATAACAGTTGAGAAATAAATGGTCAAATTTGTTCAAGTTTGTGATATTGAAGAGAAAATACACATTTTAGTTAACTTCGGGTATTTGAGAAAGATATCAGATGTCATTAATACATTGAAATTGGAGCCATTCTACGATAGTCGACAAATTGAGTGTACAATTGGGAGTCATTTAAGTTTTCCAGGGCTATCTTGCAAAGGTCCTGAGTACTAAAACTGTGTTCAAAGGCATTTTGACAAATACCACGGGCACGTGTGAGCATCCTTGAGTTAAAAAATAGCCCGCCACACTCAATCTGGGGTTATACATTGCATGTATTGAATAAGAATTTACTTGGCTTCTCGATCAGTCGAGGGAATCGTTGAAATAACATAAATGTCGTACCAGACGCTGCCACTGCAAACAATCCATTGATTATTGCCTTCGAATCTCTTTAGGTATAGTCGTCTCAAGGTATGCAAATTTTGGATAACTTGACTCAGAACTTGTATGTAGACTCGACTGTATCTAAGAACTCAACTCGGAGTTTTGACTCAATTGAGTCCTATTTGGTGTGGGATGTTAGTAAACTGAATAGACTAAAATTGTGGCCCAAGAATACATGTATTTTATAACGAACGATAGGGCCTACCCAATTAAAAACTAACAACACCAAAAAGAAAAAAACAATATTGGCATTTATATGAGGCAATATCATTTATAATTTATCATGTGCCCAGAAATTTTTACCACTATTATAGCTTGCCCTTGAACCTACTCATTATTTGTCAAACTTCGTCCAACCTAGGCCTAGCTAGTCAAGAGGCTGCGTCAATGGTTTGGAGGCATTGCAGGGATCTGACCTATTCAGCATTGAACCCATTGCTGCTGGTCGATTTTCAGCTTCAACTGCTTCATCTACAGGTGGTGTTTCGTCTCGGGCTAGTGTTTCGTCTTAGGGTAGTGTTTCTTCGCTAGTGTTTTCGGCCGGGCTGTGTTCGTCTCGAGCTAGTGTTTCATCTCGGGCTAGGGTTCTCTCGGGCTAGGGTTTTCGTCTCGGGTAGTGTTCATTCGAGCTGGTGTTTCGTCTCGGGCTAGTGTTTGTCTCGGGCTAGTTTTCGTCGCGGGATAGTGTTGCGTCTAGAGTTGGTGTTTTGTCTTGTGCTGGTGTTTAGTCTAGGGCTTGGTGTTTCGTATTGGGCTAGTGTTTCATCTATGCCATGGTGCTTGAGACAGATGTTTGTGTACATATTTTACACAAAATGTTGGGAGAACATTTGTTATTAGCAATCATGAGTTTGTGCAAGTCAAGGCTCGCCTGAAAACAAGGAGATCCGCGGATCACTCATGCCGCCTATTTTTGTCGGTCACTATACGTATCAAAGTTGAAAAATGGATCTGAAAGAGTAATTTAACTGGATTGGATAAAATTCATTAATCCTTGGTAATTTGACTCCCTGGGATGACCTTGAAAAACTATCGCCCTATCATTAAATCATAACATTCAACATTTTGTTAATTTGACCTTGGATGACCTATTGGTATGACCTTGAAAACGATGCCATATTTATATATGCTACTATGCAAGTATGTTGAGTATTCTAATTTTTTTTGGTAATTTGGACCTTGGATGGACCTGCACAGATTCAGCCTATTTATTATCATATCTGCCAGCGTTTAATGGGAACTATTCATCATTTGGTAATTGCCTTGGATGGCCTTGGTATGACTTGGAAAGATCGGCCATATTATGTATATATGCAAAGTTTTCATGTCATAGCACGCATTTCATAATATAACACCAATTTGTAAAACCTAACAACACACAGACACGCACATACACACTACTAACCCACACCCACTTGTGTGACATTTTACTTGTGTTGCTTCAGGATTCTGTCAGGAAAGTAATTATGTGACTGAGAACAATGAACTAACTGAGACCAACTTGGTGTGCTGAAATGTCAAAAACAGGAAAAAAAGTTAATGTGTCATTTTTATTGTGTGATGTAAGTTTACCAAATCATGTGGAGTGTTCTCGGTAACTTGTGTGACACTTTTGTGTAATTTTCAAGTGGACTTGTAATAGTTCAAACTTGTGGGGGTCTTTATTCCACAAATGATCTACATGTGCGAGTCAATAAAAAACCTACATTCAGGAAATTTTTTCTTCAAAGGTTAAACATTATTTTTGCTGCTGTTGCTTTGGTAGTTTATGGGAGTAAACAGGCTATCAGATGATTTTATTTGGTGTCTTTTCGGACTTGGGTTCAGAAACTATGTCAATTTTGGTGGAGAAACCTAAATCTTTTTGGCCGATTTTAGCCAAAAAAGGCGAAGAAGGACTGGACATCGACGTATACCATACATATATAGCAAAGGCAATTCACACATGCAAATTTCAGATGGTCGATGTCTTTCAACATAAACCAATCCGTTTGATAAAAACGGTCCTATGTGGCAAAAAATAATTATAAGTGAAATTCTTCATCAAAATAATTACCATTGTTCAATCATAAGGAGCGCAATTAGTGTGAAAATCACTCCATAATCAATCCCAGTCAGTACGTTTGTCCCAAAGAAAAAAAAAACGCAAAACTTGGTGGCAGGCGCCCATAAGTTTTGAACAAAAAGCAGTGACTACTTATTGTTTGTTGTAAGGTAAGATGGGACTATTGCTAATGTCCCTGAAAGTATAAAGGTTGTAGTCAAGATTTTTTAGATATGACCCCAGAAATGCAAGAACCGGCACGACCCATTAACCAAATTGAGGCGCTATTACTACAAATCGGCACTGTAGTTTGCGCCCAGAACCACAATATGAGCTCGTAAGTCACCACCATTTGTCCCCCTTTTTTAAAAGATAGGGGCTGCAATCAAATATTAAGATATGAATGTTTCCATTGGTCATAACAGCTAACCATGCATGTAACACACTTAAAAGATCGAATTAGGAATGTATGATCAACAAAATCTTCGTATTATCCAAAGTAAGACTGCATTGGATTAGAGGCTATTCATTCATCATAATTTGTACGGAAAAACAAAGAATTAAGCTTACCCCACACCTTAATGACAGAATGAATTTACTGCAGATATTGTTATTGAGTTGTGTTGATAAAACATAGTTTTACTTCATAAAGTTGAGAATGTAAACATTATTTTAGTAATAGTTGCAGCCAAACACAGTATCATTTTATGTAAGGGGGATTTGTCTATGACTTCGTCATAGTTTTATATCTTCTTGACAAAATATTTAATCAACAATCAATTAATGTTTTAATTAATATTTTATTATTATCAGGTAAATAATAATAGTAAAATGCAGTCATTTGACCCAGTAGAAGTGTTCTGCAAGAAATTTGGGCAAGTAAATGTTGATTGCAATCAATATTGTATTTGCCATTCTTTTCGTCATGCAGTTGTGGTTAACAGCTCTCATTTGGTAAAAAATGGTGCTCCAGGTTATTGATTGTTTGAGGTCATCTTAAAAATATTGACTCTAGCTTTAGAACTGTTCAGGATATTAGCTAACAGTCCCATTTTACTTAAAACAAAGCGAATAAGTAGTCACGCTTTGTTCAAAACCTTATGGCGCCCTGCCGCCAAGTGTTTGGTTTTTTTTTTTGGGTACAGCACTGGTACATAAGAAAATGCTAGCGATTTTTTGTTTTACATTCTAAGGTACTTATTGTGCACAATACAGTATATCATCGTCCCCTAAATTGCGAAGAAGAAACTAAAGCTGCAGTTTTATGTAAAATAATTGGAAATTAAAACTTAAATAATTAAAATCGCAATGTTTTTTTCAAGCGGAATACACAACCTTCTATGGTTTACTTTGGCTCCCAAGTTCCGCTGTAGGTTAAAACCATAGAATCTGATGAACCAAAGTAAAATGTGGTCTTGCACCAGCTATCTTGACTTTTTATTTGGGAAAGTGAACATTTTTACTAAGCATTTTTTTGTTAGCTCGGGGATATTATTTTTATAATCTCACTTACTCTTCCACCACTTATGTTGTTTAACAATTTACTTGGTGTTAAATGTTTACTCAAATCACTGCTGAAGACCATGTTACTCTAGTAATTGTATGCATCATTTGTTTGGCTCAAAATCGGCCAACTGCAGGATTGTCACGTTCTCGCAAATAGCATAACTTCTTCCTCTAAGTCCAAATGACACCATAATAAAGGTTTTCTGAAAGCCTGTTTATCCTTCTTTATAACCAAAAAGCAAACACTGAGCAAAAATAATTTCATAACGATTTTTAATTATTTTTTCTTCTGAATGTAGGTTTTTATTGACTACACTGTACTTATGTGTCCCTTTAATGGACTCGTGTAATTCTGTAAGAATTCTCTTGTGTGTCTTATTTCATACACATTATCTACTTGTGTGTCACTTTAATGTGATGGTATTATGTAATTCAACTCGTGTGCCCTGTATTCATGCACATTTAGTTGTGTCACTTTGAAAGGCACACAGTTGAATTTCAAAATTACAAAGTTACATTAAGTGATCACAAGTACCGCATGATGTGAAATTTGTTTAAAGGCACACAAGTTGAACTACAAAAGAACAAGTACATTAAAGTGACACACAAGTATTAAACCATGTGTTGTAAATAAAAAAAAACACACAAGTTGAATCTTACAAATGACACAAGGTCAACTTAAAGTGGACCACAAGGGATTACCAAAAATACACCAGGGTCACATTAAAGTGACCACAACACAAGTTACCCCATGTGTGATATAAAGACAACAAATTGTCAAATTACACCAGTTACATTAACGTGACACACAAGATATCATTGCGTGGAATAAAGGCACACAAGTTGAAGTTACCAATTACCAAATAAGTACCATATTAAGTGACCACAAGTAGAGTAGTGTGTTGAATAAAGCACACAGGTTGAGTAAAATACACAAGTTACTTCCAGTGACACACAAGCAGTTGTTATAGACATGCAAATGATAAAAAAATTACAAATGTTACATTAAGGTGACACACAAGTAGATGATGTGTGTGAATAAAGGCAAACAAGTGCCTTACAAATACATAAGTCACTTAGAGTGTTGAATAATGGCACATGAGTTGATTATAATTACACAAGTTATATAAAGTGACCATCAAGTTAATTATGAATTACACAGTTAAATAAAAGGGACACACCTTAGATCACCTGTGTGTGAATAATGGCACACAAGGTGATTATTAAATACACAAGTTACCTGAACGGACCCCACAAGGAATCCAATGCGTGGAATAGCCCCCACAAAGTTGAATTGCAAAATAAAAGTCACATAAACGTGACACAATGTACCATCATGTGTGTGAATGAAAGACACAAGTTGACTTCTTACAAATTACACAGGTCACATTAACATTAAAGTGACACACAAAACGATCAATGTGTGAATCAAGGCACACAGTACAGGTTGAATAACAACACTGTATGCAGTGGGGTTAACCCCCCCTTTTTATTCCCCCACCTTTTTATCAAGCACCCCGTTATACTAAAAAGTCGGGCAGTGGCCATTAATGAGACCTGGGCCATGCCTAACATTTTCCAGTTAGATTTCATAGGGTGCTCACCACCTATGCTAGCACATTTAGGGGGGTGTAGGGAGGTCTGGCGGTATGTACCACCACCAACAAGTCTGGCAGTGGCCATTCATGATACCCTGGGACTATGAATAACATTTTCCGTTAGATTTTCATCAGGTTGCGCCACCACCTATGCTAGCTCCATACTTATAAACCGCCCCCATGACCACCAACCCACCCACCAAAGCCTGGGCGACATCAAGTTCTGCGTATGGGTATGTCCATGGCACATTGCTGTACACATAAAAAATTGGTTACATTTACCCTAGGCTGGCACCCACGGGGCACTGCTCTACAAGTACATCATGTGTGTGACCACAAAGTTAACATAAACAGTGACACCACAAGATAGGTGTGTTAATTAAGACACAAGCTGATTACAAATTACAGAAGTTACATTAAAGTGACACACAAGTATGGGGTGTGTGCACAGTTATACACACCCATCTACTTTGTCACTTAACACGTTACT
>JAMKCH010027890.1:0-40816 GCA_023653785.1 Ophioderma brevispina | reverse complement strand
ATGGGGCACATTTTCGCTCATAACATCCAAACCACACATCCTTTAGCCCTAAGATTTCACTGGGTAAATAAGAAAAATAGTAGCTTTCTTCAGGTACAAACAAAACTTTACCACTTCCGGTAAAATCTGGGGTGGTTCTGGGGAAGTGGCCGTGGCTATTAGCGATGGGGACTATGGCCCTTTAATGTGCATAATGGTCGATCACATTTGAAGATGTTATTGTTCACAACATCAAAAGGAAACATTTCCTGGACTTTATATTGAGGTAAAAAGAAAAAATATGAACTTTCTTCAAATATCAAAATCTTAATTTTGATGGAGTAAAGTGGAGGACGAGGTTGTCGATCGGATCACCCACCATCGCCATGATCGCGGTACAGAATAAATTGTAATTTAAAACATAGGCCAAGAAAAAAACAAGTTTGTCTCAGAAGACCGCGCGCATTTTGTTTAAAATTGGTCTTTTAGCGCATTATCTTTTTTTTAATTTCAGAAGAAGAAAAATGAAAAAAAATGAAGAAGTGAAAAAAGTGGGTCAAAATGCAATAGAAATATTTTTTTAAATCCCTCATTTCGCATGAAGCATTTTTCTAAAAAAAAAACGCATTTCGCATTTGCATTTTTCACGTTTCTTCTGAGACAAACTTGATTTGTTTTTTTTTTTTTGTTTTTTGTTTTTTTTTTGCCTCATATATATCACTAAATGTGACACAGACATGCAAGGTTATGATTGTAAGAAATGTTCATGATACGACGCCCGAAAAAAATACTGAGATCAGGTGAGCAGAGAAGTACTTGAATTTTGCGGAAGTGGACACTGCAAAACCAGGGTGTTTGGTGTTATTTTTTTATTGAAAGAGTAATTGAAACTGTGTGTAGAAAAAGAATCCTAAAGTGTAAGGGAGGGAAACAAGCATTTTTAAACTGTAAATCTGAAATTGTACTGTTTTGTTTGTGAATTATCAAAATTAGCAGTTCTTAGGGTATTTTTTAAATTTTTATAAAGTTCTGCGCATGCTTGTTAATCAACCCTCAAAACAGATAAAATATGGCGTAACTGTAGCTAAATTGCCACCCTTAATGGCGTAATTTTCTGCATTTACATCTGTGCAAAATGTACCTGCATTTTAAACATGTACTGATGATGTACAGCGTCAGTCAAAATAATTTTTTCCCAAATATCTGTTGTTGTTGTTGGTTTTTTAGAACTGAGCAAGGTAGCTTTTAAAATTGTAGCTATAATTCAAAAGTACATTTAAATGGCTTTTACAGAAATTTTGATTTTTTTATAAATTTGATTCAAGAAATACTAATATGTTGAGTGTATTCAATTCTTACACGCGGCATTTTGGGAGCTGTGGTTAGTTTGACCCATTTTTGTCTCGCCTGAACTTTTCTGCCTGTCTGTCTGTCTGTCCGTCTGTTCGTCCGTCCGTCTGTCTGTCTGTCTGTCGTCTGTCTGTCTTTCTGTCTTTCTGTGTGTCTGTCTGTCTGTCTGTACGTCCGTGTTCACTGCTTGTGTGCGATTTATCTGGAGTTCGGTAAGGGCTACGACGATGTATCTTGGTGGAAAGAAGCGGGTTGATGAGTTCTCGACCTGATTAGATTTTGGGCGTAAAATATGCTAATTAGGTATCTAATTTGCATAATTTACGAAAATTTTCCCGGTTGAAGGCTTATGTACAAGTTTTCTGGAGTTCCGTAAGTCGTATAATGGTGTAACTTGGTGGAAGTAAGCGGGCTGAAGAGTTCTCGACCTAATTAGATTTTGGGCGGATTTCGGCAAATTAAGTATGCAAATGAGCTAATTAATATGCAAAATTAACGTCATTGATATAATTATGAAACGGTACATCAGATACGCAAGATTTCCTTCGCTGCATGAAAGCCTACACGTGCTGCTTCTTTTGTGCAATTGGGAAAGTACGTGAATATATGCTGCTTAGGTTAACAAATGAGCTAATTAAATATGCGCATTTGCTGTACCTCTGAAACTGTAGCATCGGATACACAAATTCCTTCACTGCATTCTAGGCCCATTATGGTGTGCATCTTGTTTGCCATTTGAAGTAAGTGATATATGCGGCCTTATGTTATTAAATTGAGCTAATGAATATGCATAATGGCTGTAATCGCTGAATCGTCAAAATTCTCACTGCATGAAGACTAGTCTCGAATTCACTTTTGTGTTAATCATCATTCAAAGTTAGTTTCAAAGTGCATGTGGGCCAATTAAAAGTGTCATTTTGTTGATGCAATTGATCTACTTAAATGTGCAAATTGCTGTATAGCGGAACAGTACAGCTGAGGAGTTGGGGTTGTTTGGGAGGTGCCAGGTGGGGTGTTGGGGATTGCTGGTGGGTTATGGGGAGGGGGAGGCACTGTAGATTTGTTGTGATTGGGGGTTGATGGGGGTTGTTGGGGTGGGTGTTGTGGGGTGTAGGGTGGGTGTTGCGGGGTTATTGGGAAGGGGGTGGTGTGTTGCAGGTAGTTGGGAGGGTGAGGTGGTGAGGGGTGGTGTGGGGTTTTGGCTGGGTAATTGGGGAGGTGGTGGTGTGGGTGGGGTGTTCCAGGGTGTTGGGATGGCTTCGGGGTGGGTGGGGAAGGATTTGGGGAGGGTGTTGGGGAGGGGGTGGGTGTTGCAGGGTTTTGGGGAGGGGGTGGGTGTTGGGGGTGTTGGGGGAAAAAGGGGTTGGGATTTGCGGGGTGGGGGGTGGTTGGGGAGGGGTTGGGTTTTGCGGGGTGGTAATTGGGTAGGGGGTGGGATTTTTCGGGTGTGGGGGGGGTTGGGGTTTTTGCGGGGTGTTGGGGAGGTGGGGTGTTGCCGGGTGTTGGAGAGGGTTGTATGTGCCCTCCCCCGAGGTGTTGGGAGGGGTGGGATGTTGCGGGTGTTGGGGAGGGAGTGGGTGTTGCGGTGGTGCTGGTGTGGAGTGTTGCGGGTGTTGGGAAGGAGTTTTGCTGGGTTTTGGGGACGGGTGTGTGGTATGTTGCGGGGTGTTTGGAAGGTGTGGGGATTGCGGGGTTGGAGGGTGTGGGGTGTTGGGGTGTTGTTGTGTGTTGGGGAGGGTGGGGTGTTGCGGGTTTGTGGTAGGGGTGGGTATTGCGGGTGTTATGAGGGGGTGGGTGTTGCGGCAAATGTTGGGATGGGGTGGGGTGTTGCAGTATATACTCTTGGTAAAAAACGGTTTGTAAACGTTTTTGGACGCAAGAACTGTGCTTAATTTGCGGCAAAAGTTTAGTCAAAACTTCGACGTTCTGGTAAAACGTTTTTTAAACGTTTTATTAAGACCGAAGACGTAGCGGACCTAATAAAAATGTTTTTGATGAGCGTTTATTAAACACGAAAGACTTAGCCGACCTCATAAAAGCGTATTTTTGTAAACGTTTATTAAAGACGAAAACGTAGCGGACCTAGTAAAACGTTTTGTGAGCGTTCTGAAACGTGTTGTGTTTGCTGGGAGGGTGTTTAGAGGGTGGGGTGTTGCGGGTGGGGTGTTGCAGGGTGTTGGATGGCTGCGGGTGTTGGGAGGGGGGTGGGGTGTTGCGGGGTGGGGTGTTGCAGGGTGTTGGATGCTGCGGGGTGTTGGGGAGGGTGGGGTGTTGCAGGGTGTTTGGGAAGGGGTGGGGTGTTGCGGGTGTGTTGGGGAGGGAGGTGGGGTGTTTGGGGAGGGGTTGGGGGTGTTTGCGTGTGTATTGGGGAGGGGTTGGGGTGTTGGGGGTGTTGGGGAGGGGGTGGGAGTTTTGGGGGGGCTTGTTCGGAGGCGTGACGTGTTCTGTATGTGCTCGTCTGTGTAATTCCAAAAGGTCGGCGGGTTAGATTATCACACCAAGCACAAATTTTAACTTTGTTTATTATTTTAGAGTAGAGTCAGAGATTGCAATGAAAACAGTGCGAGTTAGCGAATTGAACCCGGTGATTGAAGTAGAAAATAGTGAACAGCTGCCTATATGAGATCATTCACTGGTTATTGTCCATGAACCATGATTTTGGGCAAAAATCTCACGCATACAGTATCACATCTACTCGTAGTCCCACGCTCCAGTCAGCTCGAAAAAACCCGTGATCAACCTTTGCATTGTTCTGGCTAAATCATAGAAGTAGGGCTGAATGGAATGGACATGCGTAGATGCCCGATGTAACTCCTATCGTTGCTGTAAGTGACTTCGTTCGCGAAAAAAATGGCGTTTTAATTAGGTCATTTTGAAAATAAGCGAATGGCAATTTATTTGGTGGAGTGCAACCTGCATGCAAGTGATTCTATAACCCTTTAATAAACCAAAAACAGAGTAACTCTTTATAGTAAAACCTTGAATTAAATGGTTTTATAACTTGTTTTACTTCAAATATGTCAAATTGATTTTGTATTAATTATGAAACATGATTTTGGACAGCAACAAATGCAAGAATATACATGTAGTGCACTCTCCCCTTAAAGAGACACGAGAGAAAGAAGCGCCCACCCCCAGAAAAATCAAAGCATGCTTTTCTATGGGGACGATTACGATAGCAGGCAAGTTTAAAACATAGATTTTGGTATTCTTCTTTACTTGTTTGTCCAATAAACATTTAAAACATTCTTGGTAGGTGTTCTACTACACCCGGTCATGTGCAAATTGAGAGAAATTCGTATCCTCATATAATCTACTCCTGTCCCTTTAAGCGGCTGACATAGGGACACAGTCCGCACTTTGTTGGATTATAAACCAAATTGTAAGGTGTTCATGACATTGAAAGAAAGTATGCAACGCTTAAAATCTAATCAATTTTGTGTGCAACCCGCAATAAATTAAAGAGAAAATAGAGGAGTGAAAAATCTGACAGGAAGAAAGAGACAAAATAATTATATAGAATGAACGGAAACTGTCCATCATTTCAGATAGGTAAGACAATAGTATCGATAGGTCTATTAACAATGTAATATAGGTCACATTGCATGACAGATGCCAAGCCTATTAAGACTGACGGTGGTATTTGTTTCAGATATGGGTCGAGATCGCATACCATATGATGTAAGTTGAATTGTATACACAATGCCACACAAACGATGAAAAACTCCAACATCAGCTCATTATGACGATGACGACGACGACGATGATGACGACGACGATGATGATGATGATGATGATGATGATGATGATGATGATGATGATGATGATGATGATGATGATGATGGTGACAGTGACGGTGACGGTGATGGCGGTGGTGGTTGTGGTCGTGGTTGTCATGGTGGTGGTGGAGGTATTGGTGGCGGTGGTGGTGTTGTCGTCATCGTCGCTGATGATGTTGGTGTTGTTGTTGTTGTTGTTGGTGTTGTTGTTGTTGTTGGTGTTGTTGTTGTTGTTGTTGTTGTTGTTGTTGTTGTTGTTGTTGTTGTTGTTGTTGTTGTTGTTGTTGTTGTTGTTGTTGGTCGTGGTGGTGGTCGTGGTGGTGGTGGTGCTGCTGCTGGTGCTGGTGGTGGTGCTAGTGGCGACGTCGGCGGAGGTGGCGGCGGCACTGTTGTTGCTCCTTGTGTATTTGTTTAATCGTAAGTCCAATGAAACCCCTTATAAATGTGTGTGTGTTTTTTTTAATAATGATACGAATATACTGGTGAAAATCACCCTGGTATTTTTGTAGTCGTTTATTTAGAGAGAAAATACCAAGAAAGATAATTCTTTGGTGTATCAATGATAAATATTTAAATAAAATAATAATAAATCTCTCGTGGTGATTTCACAACAGTTGATGCTATCTTTGGTAGACAGCGCCTAATTTAAACTGATTTATCAACTTATTACAAAAGAAGACGGTGCAATGACGCCTCCGTGAATCGCCCAGAACCAAACATATTCACATTCAGCATTGTCAATGTCCCTGGTTTTGTGACCTAAACTATGAAAGCCAATTTCCTGAGTTTTATGTAGCGATTATTGTAGCTCTGTGAACAATCAAATAGCAACATGTAAATGTCATTTTGCCATTTTTTCAATAATTTTATTCATTGATGTTTATGATAACAATGTTAGTCCGTGCTTACTTACATAATGGCAACTATACAGTGGCGTAACCAGCGGGGGGCAGGGGGGGCAGAGTGCCCCCCGGACAACTAAAATGGGGACGGAGAAGCTAAAAAATGGGGACGAAAAGAAGGGGAGAAGAAGGGGAAGAAGAGGGAGAAAGAGAAGGAAAAGGGGAAGGAGAAGGTGAAAAGAGAGAAGAAAAGGGGAAGGAGAAGGGAAAAGAGATAAGAAAAGGGGAAGGAGAAGGGAAAAGAGATAAGAAAAGGGGAAGGAGAAGAGATAAGAAAAGGGGAAGGAGACAATAGTGTGTTGTGTTTGCTCAGGTCGAGTGCTCCCCCCCCCCCCCCCCCCCCCCCGCTCTTCATAATTTCGAACCGTCTAGAAAAAAATATGGGTCTAACCGGCGAGCGAAGCGAGCCGGAAAAAAATTGGGAAACTTCTTGAGTCTTGCCCCTCCGGAGGCTCAGGTCTGGTTACGCGCCTGCAACTATATATATGTAGGCTATACACGCGATGTATATTTTTGTGTATGTATGTGGGTGGGGGCTGTGACTATCGATCATTTTGTTTTGTATGGTCGGGTAGGTTGGTTTTTGTTACGTTATTTCTACTTTGTTTTCCTTTTAATTTGTTAGTGGTGTTTTTGATTGTATTTGTTGCTTATCCCGTATTGTTTATTTTTCTCGTTTTACTTTGTATTTCTATGTTTGTGTGTTGTATACTAGCATTTGTATAGCGCGTTCCTGAAGGATTCAAAGCGCTGCTGTTTATAGAGGCTATATTTTACAATCATGTTACTTCGTTCGTCCAGGTCGTCGTAGCCACATGAAGTTACTGTGCAAATGTTTTCCGGTAACAATCCATATTTGATTTGTAGCATCATAATAAAAAGAGTCAGCCGTAATATTTTGCAGATAAAGATCAAAATAATTATACAATTCTATTTTAACGATATCAAAATCTCAGGTTTGACGGGGTGAGTCGAGTGGTGGAGTCGAGGCTGAGGATCAGGTAGTGCCCCTTTAACTACGTTTATAGTTCACTTTGTGTTTGTTGTTTTTAATTAATAGCTTATTTTGCTTTTGTGCATGAGCGCGGTGTGTTGACAGATTTGTAACTTGGCATGTGTTTAAACACATTTATTTTGTTTATATTGAGGCAATTATAGGAAATATTTCAAAAGAAAGTCTACTGATCTACAAAAAAGAAATGAGCTTACCGTGACACACAGCCTGGAGCCATTTTATCATAATACATTTTTTTTTTAAATTGTATCACTGATGCCGATCAATAATTATTAGTTATCCTATCTTTATATTATATTATATAGTCGATTCAAATCTCAATTAGAAACCAATACCTCTTAATCAAAGCTTCTTATCGAGAGATCACACCCCAAAAATTTCAGTTTGTACAACTCTATTTCAAAATCAGAAAAGGAAAAAGTGTACAAAGAGAAAACTGTATAGATGATGTGACATTTGTTTATGTTTATGGCGCCCCCTGTTGGTGTAAGAGAGAAACTGGCAGGCAAAAGCACTTATACTTTGCATGGGGAAATTCTGTTTTTTGCTGTAACTTTTGTTTCGAATTAAATAATATACTAACTTTCTTATCAAGCATAATCAGCTAATGCTACCAGCTGCATTTTGTGACCAATTTAGATCAGGAAAGATTCTGCAAGTAATTTATAACCAGATTTTTTGGTCTTTCACAAAACTACTGTAATATTTTGACAGAGGGCGTCCTGAATGTCAACAAGTGACGTCATAGGTCACATCATCTATAGTGTAAACAAGATTGTAATCGCAATATTTTAGCGGCAATTGCGAAATAATTCCGGAGAACTGATAGGATTTTTTGTGTGTTTAACGGTTGGATAACTTTTGAGTTTATTGACTTAAAATTCTAATTATTTTAGGGTTGACCTCTGAATACGGTTTTAGTTAACAGGTTTAAATGTAAATGGGTCAAATCAGAGAGTCTATACATTTAGTGAAAAGACGCTACCGCAAGCAAAATAAAGCTAGCTCTCTTTTTCGTGTAACATGTGTAAAGTGTATAAATTACTCATATAAGCTGTTTCTTCACTTTCTATAACTTTTAAGAAGTACGTTTGGCTTTTTGTGAATGTACGTAACTTGTTCGTCCATGAATATTCAGTTTATTATCGCTAATATATAAAGGTAGTTTTTGTGACGTAACATGTCAACAAAAGTAAACGATTCAAAAAAATCACCGTGATGTAACTTTTCAAAATAGTTTGTGTCTGCTCGACTCGCTCATGAATAATAATTTACGCTCATGAATAATAAATTTACGTTCATGAATAATCATTTATAGCCTCTGACGTGACAGAGATAAGAGACGATTGCACAAGTTTTGAATGAAATCCATGGCGTACAATGTAATTATCATGACTAAAATAGAATTTAAATTGAACTAGTGCTCATTTCACTGCTATGGGATTAACAAGGTCAAGCCCCATTGAATGTAATGGACGATGATCTTTGGGGCCCCTACATTGGTAACTAAGCATTTAAGACAGTCAAAATTATTCCTTAATATTTTAATCCTATGAGCCCTGTCAACAATTTGCCCTGTAAAATTTGACCACTGTACAACTGAAATTGACCCTTTTTGTTGATTTTTGCTGTTTTAACCGTAAACTCGCAGATTTAAAGGGGCATTCGCCCCCATTTACCCCAACGGTATTGAGAGTTTTATATCATCTGAACTGTTGGCCCTATAGTATAGCTAGGGAACAAGCAGACATTTGCAACACATCAAGTATATACAAACGGTTTGAGTGATTAAATATGTAGACAGCCTGACAGGGCCCTGAGATATGATTCTGCAAATGTTGCCTTAAGGAGAGGGTGGCCAAGACAAAGATTGTACAGGGGTCAAATTTTTAAATTGATCCAATCATGTTGAAAAGTATACCACGTTATGTGTCTAACCATGATGATTCAGAAAAGGTACACTCTAAGAAAAAATACGGCTCTAGAACCTTGTTTGTCCTCTATATGGAACCTTCAAGAATGGAAC
Organism: Ophioderma brevispina; assembly: GCA_023653785.1. NCBI lineage: Eukaryota > Metazoa > Echinodermata > Ophiuroidea > Amphilepidida > Ophiodermatidae > Ophioderma > Ophioderma brevispina. The sequence continues at coordinate 31,765 of JAMKCH010027890.1, read as the reverse complement.
CCTCCAAAATGGTTCTTACAAATCTGAGAACCCAAAAGGTTCCCAACAGAACCATAAAAGGTGCTATACAGCAGTTAAAGAATTATTTTTGGTTCATTGAAGAACCTTACAGGGATCCATATAGAGGAAAGTGTAGAACCTCTTTCGCACCTTTTTTTCTTAGAGTGTATAGTTTGTAATATGTACAGCCTAAAGTTTCAGAGTTAAGACTAAAAACAGCAAAAACAAATAAAAAGGGTCAATTTCAGTTGTACAAGGGTCAAATTTTAAAGTTGTCCCGATTTGGATATAAAATGGTGCAAATCATTGGTGGAGCTCATAGGATTAAAATAATATTATATTGAATTCTGGCATTAAATGCGGTCAAGAAATTCGCTCTGTTTTACTGCATTGTTTTGTTCGAAGTGCATTCACCGCATAACTTTATTTGCATTTTAGTATATACATTTTGACATGCGCACATAAGCTTCTTCACATAAAATCATTCGCATTGAAATATCCGCATAACGATATTTGCAAAACTTTATGCGCATTAAATTATTCGCATAACAATATTTGCAAAACTTTATGCGCATTAAATTATTCGCATATGTTTATGTGCATTAAAATAGTCGCATGTGTTTGCTCGCATTTCACATTCACAGAAAGATATGCGCGTGTACGTATTCGCATTTAATTATTCACATACGTTTGTTTGCAATAGATTATTCGCATGAATTTCTTCGCATTTAATTATTCGCCGAAAAATGTTCGCACAAATTTTTCCCCATAAAATAAACCACATAAGCTTGTCAACTTCATAATGCTGCTCATCCAAGACAGATCTTTTCGTCCTGGAGACATCAAATGGGCAATGCAGTAGAAAGCGCAAATTTCGGAACGGTGTTCCACAAGGTTCTGTCCTGGCACCCAGTCTCAGATATGCCAAAAGGGACTAAGGGAGATTTTTCTCAGTACTCATACGCAGACGATACGGCACTAGCACTTGGAATAACTGCTGATTCCTTTGAGGTCTTGGAAACAGTTTTGCAGAAAGACCTAATCACTGTAAGCCAATTCTTCCACCGATGGCACCTGAAACTCAGCAAAAAGAGAACTTAACATGTCTCTAGGTGGCAATAAGCTTTCACACGACCCAAAACCGAAGTACTGTGGCGTCATAATGGACCGCAGCCTTAATTTCAATCAACACACCAAAGGCAGTTGCTGCCAAGACGCAGTCTCGTGTCAAACTCCTCAGAAGGCTGGTAGGAACTGGATGGGATGCATCTTTCGACTCTTTATTTGCATACATCGACTGTTGCTTTGGCATACTCAACTGTTGCATACGCTGCACCAGTATAGGGTGTCGCAGTGTACACTCACAGAAGATTGATGTCGTTCTGAATGGCGCAATGAGACTTGTTAGTGCTTGCCTTTTGTCGACGCCTGTAGAATATCTTCCAATTCAGTCTGGCATAGCTCCTGCAAACCTTAGAGGGATCAAACTAACAAGCTCGCCAAGAAGTGTGATGAACCTGGTAGCCTAATCCCACACCAACACCCTTTGAGGATCAGAGAATTCCACGGAATCACTTTGCTACCCAATCTATGACACTGCAGTCGCAGCATCCCTATCGATCATCCTGGACCAATGACAGATGGTCTGAGCTGAGCAAGCTTCATCTTCTACCTTGAACCTAAAGCTGTTTGTGGACAGCCCATCTTGCAAGCCCAAAGACTGTGACCTTGATAGGAAAGCATGGGTCAACCTCAACAGACTCAGAACTGGCATTTGCCGTACAAAGCACTTCCTTCATAAGATCGATATGGAACCTTCACCAAACTGCGATTGTGGAGAGCCACAAAACTATTAGCCACATCATAGATGACTGTGAGGTCTTAAGTCCCCAAGAGGATTCCCAGGCCTGATCAACCTGGACGATGTAACTATCAGCTGGTTAAAGACGGATCTTCTACTGTGATTTTGGACTTACACGAACGAACGAGAATCGTTTTTGGACCGCCATTTTGAATCTGTGTAACCGTTTTTCATTTTTTTCCTGTTATGTATGTGGTCGTGTTGATGTACCTCCTTCAATGACCAGAGTTTTGGTACAAAATTCAACGGCAAGGTGGTTTTTAGAGGAGGATCCACTTGGACACACCCCCCCCCCCCCCCCCCCCCCTCCATGCACCAACCGGAGAGCAGAAGACCTTATGCACTTAATTAATAATCAGTGGGCAATTTTTTTTGTGTGTCACTAGTGAGCAAAGTGTTTGTTGTTGTTGTTGTTTTTTAACTTCCATGCCCTTCCCACCCCCCGAAATCTAAGGTTGTAACAAAGCACAAGTTTAAGAAAGTGCCAGAGGCGAGAGTATCTGAACTCGACTCTTCGAGCAAATCGCGACTTCAAGGTAAGTGAAAGGATGTCAATTTATGCAAGATAGAGACAGATTTACGTTACGAATTGACTAACAGTAGGTAATCATACCAGTTCTATATAGCTAGCTATAACACTGTTTGTGAAACAAAATACCAAAGAGCAAATCGCAAACATGAAGGGAGTATTTGTAACAGAATCGTTACGAAACACGTCCGAATTGCCATCATTAGCGTTCTGCGGGGGGCTCAAGTTTATTTTGTCAATTGATTCTCTTGTTGAAAGTATTTCACTGATTGCCGCAATTAAAATTGGCGCATGCGTAGATATGTGATCCTTGCAGCGGTAAAACTATCACGGCGGTAAAGATATTATAGAACACCGCCATTGGTTGTACAAACATAACTCAACTCTGATATGTAATCGTATCGAAGAAGATGAGAATAAGATTAGCAGGCCTAGTGGAACTCGGCGCGAAAAGAGTGTAAGTTACGCGAGAACCATAGATCCTGTTGCTCACCATCCCACGCAGGGGCCTTCGATCAGAAATGAGGTTCGGGTGAAAGTCACGAACATTTTTGGTTACTGTAATGTCGCGCCAATATCTCTTCATCAAGATGTTTGTTTGCACAAATCATCGTCGCGTTTGTGTCTTTTACACCGCTCAAGCCAGGTAAACGGCGGGACTCTGGCGCGGTCAATTCAGGGTGGGCCGCATCCTACTGCGCATCAGCTGTGATTCGACTGAATGTCTTACGTGTCATAGAGACCTGAGCAAACACATGACAAATTGGTACATCAAAATTTAATAGACCTCTCCGTAGATTCAATCGCTCTTTGATTGGAACTTTTACCAATGTAAATTAGCCCAGGAATCTGTCGCCGTCGCCAACCAAATAGGTTGTGACGTGATACCCCGAGTTGTGAGAGGCCCGCGGGATGGAATCGGAGTGCAAAATGCAGCAAACTCACTCGGCGTCCCGACTCCCCGCAACATGATTGCGATTCTTCGTATCGGCTGGCACGTTAGATATTAAATTAAAACAGTGACAAACAAGTACTCGGTGGGACGTCAATAGGGTCATGTAGATACGCATGTAGGTTTTTCAATGTTTGGTTAACGGACAAGCTTGGCATAGGTCTCAAGCTTACTGGGGCGCTGTGTATCTTGTCTTTACGATTGGTAGACTACAATCCACCAAGAGCGCATGCTCCAATAGCATGCAGAAGAAAATGACAAGTTTAAATGAAAAAGAAAAACAATTATAGATCCAAATATGAAATTCACTCGAGAGCAGCTTCACCCAAATGGCAATCTAAGGACGTCGATAAATCGAACGGTCTGTAATACTCATTATCGATCAATTGATAGCAGACTCAACTTAACACAAATCGATTCCTATTATGCTAGCCACAAATCAACCAAGGCGCTTTGAACTTGACACCATGTAGGCCTCAGCCATTAATCATTATGGATTGTCATCAATACCGTTATCATAAGATGTTTAAATAACGAAGAGTCAATCGACAGAATGCAGACAAGAAAGGAAAATGGAGTGAGAAATGGCAAAGTTGAATTGGGCTTTTGTACAAAGCAGAACTCAATCTATAAATCCGGAAGGTAATTATTTGACCAGGGATATAAGATGCATTGGTCACGGCCAAGGCGAAGGTCAGTGGGCAGGTGCTTCTCAATTAAGCCGATGCCTCTTTGGCTGTAACTTTTACGGATCAATAACCCAACTTTATCTTGCAGAAAGATCTATACACTTTGTCATTATGACAGTTTAATTTCCACACAGATAACAGAACTATGAAACGGTAAGCTAAAGCAAACTAGGCTACTTTTAGAATCGACAATCACTTCAATTTCAAATAATAAGTAGCATTACGTCATCGCAGACACTTGTTTCCCGGCAAGAAGGCTTCAGTTCCTCAAACATCAGATTGTTTTATTGATTCAGTGAGACAAAAGTGCAAATAGCTATATATCATATCAAAGGAGTTGGCCAAGGTCTGGTCGTCCTTAGATTACGATCTTCTCTGGGTTTTGTTGCTATCTTCAGAAGATAACCACACTGTTAAAAATGTTCTTAAATTAACGGCGTTTAACTGCGCCAGCTGGGACTCACAACACTTAAAACGACGTTATTTTACAGTGATTTGCACGTTTCGAGTCCCTTTTTACAGTTACTTGCACGTTTTGAGTCCCTTTTTACAGTTACTTGCACGTTTCGAGTCCGGGCTGACAGTTAAAACGATGTTTTTAAGAACATTTTTAACAGTGCACATGGGATACAAAAACCTAATTCCACTGCAAATTTAACCTTTGACTTATAATAACGGTTTTCAGTTAAGGGTAAGTTGGAGATAGCACAAAACTATAATTTTTTATCCCTGTGATCATACGAACAATTTTGGTATGCAATTCAAGAACATTGGACCACTTTTCAATTTTGACCCCGTATAATCTTTTGCGACCCCCTATCTCATTTATGCTACCCCTTCAGAATGGCCATCGTACATTGTCGTGTATGTCATAGTATGAGGTAGCCCTGGTATAAATGCCTCTTTGCCCCCCCCCCCCCCCCAGCCCAGGTGATACCGATAAGGCTACTTTAGATGGTCTGGCTCATCCACTATAAGGAATCAGTTGGAGTCAAAAGGCCTTGATAGAAAATAATTATGTTAACACTTACTCTTGTCATTACAATCCAGGTTGTACTATGATATCATAAATGTTAGCAATTTGTGCTGATTTCTACCAGGAACTTTATGGTTCAACCAGGAAATAACAAAATGGTTATAAATAATACTGGCTCAGAAAATGTAACGTACCGCCAATATAATACTGCGAAGAGGAGGCAGTAAGGACATTAAGACACCAGAGCACCAGGAACTTATGGGATTAAAAGTGATATCATCAAAGAAGGAGGGGAGGAGATAAAACTATCGATCCAGATATTGGAAACGCATACATACCAACCACTTGGAAAGAGGCAACATAATTCTTTCGTATAAGCAAGGAGACAAAGTTTATATAAAGAATCGCCGGCCAATCAACCTTCTTTTACATCTGTACAAGATTTTTTACCGAAGAACTTCAAAACCGAATCAAGGATATGTTAGATACAAATCAACTCAGAGAACAAGCAGGGTTCAGAATAGGATCAACCACAGATCACTTACAAACTATATTCGATGCACTAAGGAAAATAAATGTTGACGGAGGATACATATATTCTAGAAGATATTCCACCAATGCAATAGTAAAAATACATATTGACAATAGTATTTCAAAAGGAGTTACGATTCAGGTGGAAATCTGACAAGGAACCACATAGGGGACGTATTCAAAACGACTCATTTAAAAGGACAAGTGGACATTGATGGGAAAACACTACTGACCTAACTTGGCTAAGATTCGTAGATGACGTAGCCTTGATTGCAACATCAGTCAAAACCATGGAAGATCAGCTAACAAATCATAAGACGGAGAACAATTGCATTAACCATGACAAAGACAAAGCAAAATATATGACAAACTATACTACCGAAGAAGACATCAATAAAAGGCAGAAATTTAGAGTGAGCACCTACAAATATCTAGGACAAACATGGAAGACACCAAGAAAGAAGAAGTAACGACGAGAGAAAAGCAGGATGGATGAACTTTGGAAGATACAAAGACTTTCTTAACAACTATTAGACTATAGATTTTAACAACTATGACCTACGGATTTGAAACATGGTCTCTGACAAAGGAACTAGAAGCTCATAAAAATATGGAAAGAACGATGTTGCATGCATTATGAAACAGATAAATAATAAAGTTGTACGACAGAAAACTGGAGTTAATGACATCATTGAGAAGACCGGATAGTCAAAGTGGAGATGGGCTGGGCATGTTGCAAGATACAGAGCAAATAGATAGACATATCGCTTAGCAGAAGGGAAAGGGAAAGAGAGCAAGAGGGGGCAGAAAAAGAAGATAGATGAAGACTTAATGGGAACGGCAACTTGGAATATAGGTTAGCTAAAGATAGAAGAGAATGGAAGTGTTATGAAGAGGGCTTTGTCCAATATTACAATGGATGAGCTGAATCCTAAAAGAAAGAAAGAGAGATTGTATGTATATACAGCGTGTATTAATAAAAACGCAGGATTGGAAACCAAAATATTAAAAATATAAACCACCTCTGTTCATCACGCTGTTAACATTCTTTTCCAAGTACATTTCCCACTCTTCACTATGATTTTTATCCCATCTCATTTCGACACTCCTGTTCAGAGATACAGTGCATTGAAGAAGGGTTATAATTCCAATCTGGTCCGATTTGTGAAATCACAGATAAGGTTTGAAATTGAGGTGAGAGTCTCACCAAGGAGGACAGGTGTGGCAGGATTGGGCTTACAATAAGTATTATTTTAATTATGAAGAAAGCCGTGTAAATTGTTTAAACTGTAAATTTTCTTAATATCTATAAAGTGAAAGAGAACTTTTAAACAATGGACATGGATTATTATGATCATAGATTTTTCCATGTTAGTGTTTATACTGGACTTCTGATCCACTTGAATGTCTTTTAACTCAAGGTGCAATAGCCAAAACTTAATTTCAATTCCAAAGCAAGTCTTGTTTATTATTTGATTTGATATAAGAAATGACCTCCATGATGCTTTAAAACAACGACAGTCCAGTTATTAAATTTAAGTGATACTTATCATAAGTTGTTTTAAACAAAGCTTTATTCTGGTTTATTTGTCTTCAATGCATACCTACATTGTACATAACTGGCCGTTGTGTTGAATCGAACCAACCCGATTCAGAAGGGCTCCACAAAACTTCTCATAACTTTTGAACCAAAAATCCAAACTACACCAATCAAAGATGAGATTATGGAGAATCAAATCCTTATCAAATAGACACAATAGTTGCATTATTGTCTCAGAAAAAAATCGCTTTATATTGATACACGCTGTAGTAGGGTTATAAATGAGAATCTTATAGTCGAAGTTTGGAAAAGAAGGTTTGAAGATGTTTTTCTATGGCTTGAAGGGTGCTGAATCGGAATGTTTGGTCCAAGTGGTGGCGTTAGATCGGTGGACAAGACATCATGGGACAGTCCGATGTTTTCGCCTTTCTATTACCGAAACTGTCTGCGATGTACTACGGCATGATCCTCTACATATAGGACCCGTAGTTGAGGGCGCACGAAATTTGAACCACGGACCTTATTAAATATCAAAGATAAACACATGCACACATAAAAAACTCCTTACCAGATCCAAATCAGAGCTGGATCCAAATATAGACAGGAGTACGTATAGGCTGTCTACGGTAGAAAGCCAAAAGTTCAAAAGTCACCATGGGCGTGTATCAAAAGATGATCTATACTGTTAGAAAAGTACAATGGAAGGTTATCATTATTTTGATGAGCAACGTTTGGTTGCACAGATAACAAGGCCGGTGGCATGTGCTCCGTTTTTCAACTCATATTTAGCAATGTCAGACAAGCCGCTAACGATAACGTCAGCATGCCATAGTACGAACCACACAAATAGGACGGATTATTTTCAACATAAGACTTAAAACACAAAGGAAATAAGCTCAAAATATAATATAAGTCTCTCTGACAAGCAGACTGTATGCTTCATCATTCTAATTAAAACTAATATTACAATTTTTTTTTTTTTTTTGATCTTAGAATTCACCAAGGTCATGGTTGCGCCGACCGTGTTATGAAAAGAGGAGCTAAGGCTCGACCCCCTCTGGATATCTGGCGGGATTTATGATCCTATTCTTCGCGTTTTCGCGCCACATTCCGCAAATCACAAACTCATTCAATAAGCTAATGATGATTATTTTATATAAGAACGGGGGAGGGAGGGGATAAGCGTAAAATAATGAGAAGAGATGGATCTATCAAGTGTCCGAGCAGATGATTAATGGCAAGATTTCTTTTCTTTTAATAGTTAGTTGGAAAATAAAGTAGGGACAATACCCAGGACAAAGTTTACCTATTTTCTTCAGTTCACGATGTCTTGTAAAAAAGGTATTTCAATGCTACCGGGGTAAAAGTGGTGTCAAGGTTCAGGCTAAATCGATAGAGGGTCGCCTGCTTTACAAGACCTCTATGACGTATATGTTCTATTGCCGGAGGGGCCACTAAAATATGATGAAATGGATATGGGTTGTAAGGCTGGCGCTTCCAAAACCGGGGCGTTCGGTGACAGATAACTTCCAATATAGGGGGTCTCGGGGTGAGATACAACCAAATTGATCCCCAATTATTAAAGGGTGTTTTCGGGTGACAAATTTTCCACAAAATTGGGGTCTGGTTTTTTTGGTTGATTTTTTTTTTTTTTAATTTTTGCAAAATTTTCTAAAAATCGAGAATGGGTGATTTTTTTTTGCACAAAATTCTAAAAAAAAATAGATGGGTGATGAAAATTTTCAAAACATGGGATCTTTTGAATGACAGCGGTACGGAAAAAATGTGGATCTTAACAGACATGGTCACCATATCCGTCACCTCAAAAATGGGTATTGCCCCCGGGGGTTTCATGCTTAATTTGTGGTTGTGGCCTTCATGCAATTTATTAAACTTAAACACTTTTGAGCACGGCCTCATTCGGGAACCCGACAAAAGATTGAACCTAACAAAGCAAATATCTTTTTTAACAAAAAACACCAAGATCTTACACAATAGTCACTTGTAGAGATTGCACAGCAAGTTTTACAGAGTTTTTATCAGGCCTATACGTCCAAAACACATTCGACATTTCGCCAAAGAACCAATTTTGATTAATACGTGACTCCCAAATTAGGTATTGATTCTATGGGCGCCCATTACTGTCAAAGTATCTCAAAACACGTAAAGGTCTCAACATACAGAAACGTGTCAAATGCCCAGAGAAAACATGTCAAAACCAAGTAACGATCTCAACGACTGAAAAGGTGTCAAATGACAGAGAAACATGTCAAATACCATATAAAGGTATCCACACAGAAAGGGTGTTGAAATGTAGACACGATTTGTAAAGCAAGTTACGGTATGAACTATAGGAAAAGGAGTGAAATGCGGAGAAAAAACATATCAAAAACACGTAACGGTCTGAAACTATATAGGAAAAGGGTGAAATGCCGAGAAAATCCAAAACACAGTAACGTTGAACTATATAGGATAGGAAGGTGTTTTTTTTGGAAAAGCAGAGAAACATCCCAAAATACGTAACGCCGTCTGAAATGATAGAAAATGTGTGAAATTCAGAGAAAACGTAAAAACACGTAAGTCTCAACAGACTACATATTCCAAATGCAGAGAAAGAAGAAAGAGAAGCGAAAAAAATACGTCAATGATTTATTTGTATTAATACTTATTTTTATTATTTATTTTTAAATTTTATGTTATGTGTTATGTTATTTTAGTATTATTTATTTTTATTTAGTAGTTTTTTTATTTATTGGTTATTTTTATTTCATTTTTTTACTTTACGTATATTTGATATTACTTTATTATGTACATGTATTTAAAAATAGACCCAAATTTTTTTTTTTTTAAGAATAAGAAATTTCTTTCTTTTATCCTTTTGGTCAAGCAGGGTTTTTCCATGTTAATTTCTTATATAAACCAATGGAAAAAATAAAAAGATAAATAAATATAAGAAAGTTTTTTTTTTAATATAAATTAAATATAAAGAATTACTCCCAAAAAATAAAATACAACAAAATGAATAATAATAAAGACATAAAAATAAACAAATACAAAATAAATTTAAACTACATAATAAAAAAAAATAAAATCATAAATTTAAAAAATGAAGAAAAAAAAGGAAAATGAATATAAGAAATCTTTTTATACTCACTATTATTCTCTATGGGAATTTTTATAGAAGTCAAGCATATCCCAAAATTCACTACTATCTAAATTTAAAAAGTACTAATGACGTCATCAGTGACGTCATCACTTCAAGTTTGATATAAATTAAAACACGAATCTTCACCCATACGCCCTTTACAACGTACCTACATATATACATACGGACCTACACACATATCCATACGGACCTATACTAATACACAGTAGCCTATGGAAGTGAACGGCAGTACTGCCTTTGTGATTAAATTTTTGAATTTACCCCACCCCACCCCCCTGTAAGCCCCAGGGAAGGAAAACCCTGGGATGAAATACGTGGTTAGTAGGGGCTTGTACCCTGCTACAATATAACTAAAAGTGGACTATCTAGCTATCTAGAAAAGAAATATGGCTCAATGTTGACCCTTTTATTGTTTACCCTCCTTCACCCCCCGTCAGATCCAGGGGGACCCTGGGGAATGAATTACATGCTTAGTGGGACCTTTTTTGCCCTCCTACAATAAATAACGTTTGGCTACTCCAGTTAATCAAGAAAAGATGATACGGCCTCAAATTAAATACAATTAAAAAAATAATATAAAATAAAGACAATGAATACAAATAAATAACAAATTACTATTACAAGACTATTAACACTTCACTGCCCGTGGGTTATTTAAGAATATCAACAAGTCGTATTCGTTATTGACAAATGGACGATGTTATTTAAACTCAATTATGATTGCGCGATTGTTCGCCGTGTGAAAAGAACGCGTGAGACCTTATTGTGTTTTTGACATTGTTTCTCTGACTTGGCACCTTATTCTGTAGTTCAGACGGTTTCGTGTATTCACATCGTTCTCTTGAATTTGATAACAACAGGGCTGACATCCTTTTCTGTAGGTGAGGACTATACGTGTTTTTCACATCTTTCTTTGCATTTACATCTTTTCTGTGTTGAGACCATTGGTGTTTTTGATGTTTTACTCTGCATTTCACCTTTTCTGAGGTTGAGACCGTTTCGTGTATTTGACATAGTTCTATGATTGACCCTTTTCTGTAGCTGAGACCTTGACGTGTTTTTACATCTTTCTCTGCTTTTGACATCTTTTTCTATAGTGAGAACGTTACGTGTTTTGGACATGTTTCTTTGCATTTGAAACATTTTCTGTAGTCGAGACCATTACGTGTTTTGAGCGTTTGAGACCGCGTTCATTATTTTTACTTTCATTGTATTTGAGACCTTATTTAATCTTTGAGAATTTGACCTTTGACATGTTTCTCTGCATTGACACCTTTTTCTGTAGTTGAGACCGGTTCATAATTATTCTTTGTATTTGAGACATGTTTATTCTTTGAGATACTTTTGACAGTAATAGCCGCCCATAGATTTCACAAACAAAACAAAAAATATGGGGGGTGAGGGGTGGAAATGTACTTCATATATGCAAATTGTAATTTTTTTATTTAAAAATATTTGGGGTGTAAAATTTGCAGCCCGCGGCGGTGACCATTTGATCCGCTGTAATGCAGGTTGTCACTCGGGTAGTGATACGTGGCTTTTACCTACACTCGCCGCGCACACCACACACACACACACACACACACACCAGACCCAACAACACGCCACTCGCCACATAACCCACAACAGGAAAGCCCTGCCCCCCCCCACACACCCACACACGCCCACATGGCACCACACACACAAACAAACACACGCCAGACAACCGAAAAATAACCTTTTCCGGATCTGCTTGTCAGGTTGTTAAATTGTAATCTAGCTGCCGTACTCACAGTTCGGCTATACAACGGTATAGAATAGGTCGCTCAATTCAGTTGACTATTTTCACGCAACAATAGTTTCTCGCTTTTTTTTCGTTTATAGTCTATGGAGCCAGGGCTGTTGCTCCTGGCGGACTATCTGCTTTCAAACCGGTGTAGAAGTAACCATTGTTCCGGTGTACTTATAGTCCTGGGAACAATGGTGAACAATAGGGAAATCGTTAAGTTGACCTTTACGCAACATTAGTTTCCGCTTTATTCCGTTATCGTCTATGGAGCCCCGGACTTGACCCCCGCCGGACTATATCTGCCTTCACACCGGTTCAAACTATTCTGGTTTATCCTGTATGATGTGTATCCTTTTGTAATTGTTAATGTAATTTGAAATTGAAGGAAGTTTTAAATGGCGTTGTTTTTGATATTTAATGTTAAATGACTATTAATGACACGATTAACACAATTGTGTTGGTTGTCGTTAATTAAAACTTAATACTATAATCACTCACTAAACACTACAGAAAAGGTTTGCACCAAAACTTGTCCTTAGTATAAACCCTTAGATTAGTTAGTGCCAGGTAGTAGTACTCTCAATTGTGTAGCACTTTTTTTGCTACGGGTAATAATAGAACATACCCTCAAAACACGGAATGTAGAAAATTAATGGGTAGGGGAAATGTTAACGACAAGGTGGTTAGAATTACTGGTTATTAATTCATCAATAGTCCTAAATGTTATAAATACAGGTTGTTTAGTTGTAATTGTACAGTACAGAAGGCTCTATGAGTCAAAATATACCTGATTTATTTCTACTTAGGTACTTCCATCACCCGCTTCCATCATGAAATACCACGCTCTTGCATAGCCCTCGTCTTCACAATGAGCCTTTTCTGTAAACACTTTACAAAGTGGGCGCTGGTAGCTTTTGTGATATTTTCAATAAAAGTGCTATTGATGATGCTGAATTTGGTACCTAGGTATACTCTTGGTTCTCTATCCAGCGGAGACAAAATAAGAACCCACAATACAACATTTTATTTACTATGACGGCATACGTGAGTGCGCCCTCACCAAAAGAAAAATCATGGCCAAATAAAAAAATTTGGTTTTGAATTAAAAATCTAGAAGCATTCGATTTTCCAAGTCTTCGGCTAATGTTTATGAAACAAATTTACAAAACAATAAGTTTAATTCCAACTTCATAATTGTAATACAAAGGGCGGATAATGCCCAACACCTCGCATTTTGTTGGCGTTAGGGGTGGCGGCGGATGTTCAGACAATACGAGAAATATACAAAAATTAAAACAAATTTGCTACCCTTCCGTTTCCCTAAATTTGTTGAACCATCGTATTAGACCTTGACATTAACATAGCTGCCTTAGTACTATATATACCTGAGAATCTTTTCAAAACATTAACTTGACATACTTGAGTTATAATTCTTTGTAAGAAGCGACCAAGTTTGTTCAATAGGGGCACAAATGGCCTTGGCACTGGATGATGCAAAACATACTTCGATGGTTTTGGGTGATGTGATTGACTGACCCCGAAGCGGGCTCTAGGCTTGGCTGTTAGGCTTATGTACCAGCCTGGTCGGCTGTCTCCCTCTGGGGGTCTTGGACTCGGGCTTTGAGGCAGCTTCGCTGCTCCCCTCCTGGGGATCAACTGGGCCTAGCGCCGCTTCCGAGTCGGGCCTAGGACAGTTGCCGTCCGGCGTAGTCTCTGTTCCCCCTTGGGTCTAGACCGTGTTTCTGGCCTTGGCTTTATGCTGGTCTTGGGTCTTTAGCCCCTGACTTCTTGGGAGGTCGTTGCCTATCGCCTTGGCGGTCTTTTGACTTAACCTTGGCCTAGGCCTTGGGCTTTCATAGTCTAGCTTAGCTTCTCGACTTAGACCCTTCATCTCCATTCGGGGTGGTATCTACCTAACAAGCCTATTTCAATGCAACCACTGAGTACATAGTCAACAAAAAACAAAGGATCTAGTTCCTAATTTTACACAGACAAGATATTTCTTTTGGTAAAAAATCTGGCACACTCACAAAGTCAAAAATGCCGACCTACATAGTAATAAAATAATAATAGTTTTATAGGCGCAAAACTCTTCAAAAGAACTCAGAGCGCCATAACAGTCAACAAAACAAATCAAACAAAACAGCTAGGAGCTATGAAAAGGCTTGACGAAAAAGGTGAGTATATGTTCCACTTTGAAAGTGCCAATGATATCCATGATTTCTTTTCAGAGTATAGGGTTGAAAAAAATTGATTTTTTCAAAAGGCATAATTGTTTCTGTGAAGCGACTGTATGCTCAATCATTGTACGTTTATTATTCTGATACCTATTTGCTACTTAATAATCTAAAAAAACTAATAATTTTCTTACTTGTTAATATTTTAATTGGGTGGCCATCCAGAGTTCATTCAATGTGTTGGAAACGCTCACCCGACCGCAAACGGACAAAAAAACGATGTTAACTTGTAAATCCGTATCGGAAATGGTGTGAAAAAACAGAGGCCTTTAATAATCGTCTATCTCTGCGACAACATCAGCCCATTTATCACAAACTAATCTACTACCTCCTGTACGCACATTCTATACACTCTGCCCTGAAACCTAGGGTGAGTGCAGGGGTAACAGACCGGGATGATCCCCTACGCTTTTCGACAAGGTCTTGCAATTTTTACGTGCTCAGGGATGAAACACGGGACCACCATTTACATAGTTTACATGACTCTCCGAACCTGAGGCGCCGGGCACCCACTGCATACACCTACAATTGATTTTGGAAAAAAAAAATGCAATTTTCAGCCCAATTTTGTGATTGAAACTAAAACATTTCAAAAACACAAAAACACAAACAGACAAAAAATAAATATATTTGTGTTTTTTGTTTCAGTATTTCAATAGCTAAATAGTGATATAAAAACTGACTAAGTTGAATGTACTGAAAACAAATAAAGTAGTAATATGTTACCCCTACCCCTAAACATTTCGGAGAGCGTTGAAAAAAAATAAGGACTTCGCAAAAAAAATAAGTCCTTCAAAACTATGAGGTTTAGGCTAAACAAATAAACACTTGCCTATAGCCCAGACCTCCCTCTAGAGCAAGTTATATTTGTTTAGCCTTGGAAGTCAAGTTTGAGGACTTATTTTTTTTGCGAGCGATTTTTGCTCAAATTTGAGGACTTCGGGCAGAAATATGCCCGTACAGTGCATGGGACAAAATTTTCAAGTTAATAATTATGCCTTTTTAATATTTCAGATTCAGTTCTACCAAAATTCACACTCCTAGAAAATGGTTATTATTTTAAGTAGGATATCTTGCCTTTACGTTCCACCATTCTTGTCCATCAAACGTAAGTTCAAAGCTTGAACGCTTGTCTATCTAGCATGTTTTGCGGACACAATTCAAAGCATCAGACCGGGATTCAGCCATTGTACTTTAGAT
This sequence comes from Ophioderma brevispina, assembly GCA_023653785.1. Taxonomy (NCBI): domain Eukaryota; kingdom Metazoa; phylum Echinodermata; class Ophiuroidea; order Amphilepidida; family Ophiodermatidae; genus Ophioderma; species Ophioderma brevispina. Next base: position 16,316 of record JAMKCH010027890.1, on the reverse strand, counting down.
GGATTAGCCAGGATTAGACTATTACAATAAGCATGGTTCTGTGAGGTGATGACAACATGCTTTTCAAGTTTGGTAAAGATGGCAGTAATGTCAGCCTCCTTGTTCCCTAGCTGGAGATAAAACTGTCACACGAGCCCAACACCGAAGGACCTTGCTGTCATAAGGGACAGCAGCCTTACTTTCAATCAACACACAAGGCAGTCGCTGCCAAGACGCAGTCTCAGTGCCAATCTCCTCAGATGGCTAGCAGGAACTGGATGGGGTGCATCTTTCGACACTTTACATTAAATAACTGTTGCTTCGCATACTGAAACTGACAGAATACCTGCACCCATATAGAGTTCACAATGTACACCTCAATAAGATTGATGTTTAGTTTTGAAATGATTGCAAATAGAAACTTATTAGTGGTTTTGCGACGCCTGTAGAATATCTTACAATTCTGTAGGCATAGCTCCTCTAAACCTTAGAGGAACTTTCAAAGATAAGCTCACCAAGAAGTGTGATGCCTAAAATTGTTCAGAGATTTAGTATTACAACTTGTAATATAGGACATGAAAGCAGCAATGCAAGAAAATTATAAGAAGTGTAAAATTTGCACTGTCACTGTTAAAAATGTCTTAAAAATAACAGCGATTTGACTGGCAGCTGGGACGCAAACAGTTAAAACCACGTTTTTTTACAGTCATTTGCCAGTTTGGAGTCCTTTGCCAGTTATTGCACGTTTTGAGTCCGGACTGACAGTCAAAACGCCCGTAATTTAAGATCATTTAACAGTGCAATGTGTCGGCTAGAAAAAGAGGTTGAAGGATGAATGTGAGAGAAAGTATAGCTAACTATAACCTAGCAATGGGAGAGCCACTGCACTGAGGAGCGGGGAGGAGAACTGCATTTCTACGCGATGACCCACAAGACCTTTAAGATCTCTTTTCCTGGATGTCATATAATACAATAATATTATTTTGGCTCCAGGGAAATCGTGGCGTCGAGCCCCGCCGTGGCCAACGCGTTTGTGTCCTTGGGCTTCTTGATCGCAATTGCCTTGTCGACCCAAGAGCCATTGCCCCGGGAGCTGCTATGGGTGATTTACAATCTAAGTGCTGATATGGTTGTGCGCTTATCAGCTGCCACCGAGATGAAGCGAATGATGTGACGAATGCTGATGACAGCATAATAATAATTGAGAGTCCCAGGGGAATACGTACGCGTTGTAAATGGAACCTCTTATTATTATTGTTATTATCCAGACGTTAGTCTGTTATTGGTCTACTTTGAGGAAGTCAATAAAATGTTGGGCAGACAGACAGTACGGTGCAAGTATGGGGGTGAGGTCTGCCTTTTGCCATGTGGTGTGAATTTGAACTTCTGTTACCGGTTGGGATAGAGGAGCAGGTGTTGGGAGCTATAAATTGATAGGTTATGTGTTGAAGTCTTTTCCAGGCGGAAAGGCTTTGTTTGTTTTGGTGGAGGAAAAGGGTAGATTTTTGGATGAATCGGAGGCAAGTTACTTCAAGAAATGGAAGTATATCTAGAGACTGCAATGTTGTGGGGGCCGGGGGGGGGGGAATATTCCATTGTTCCTAAATGCCGGTAATAATCAAGGAACGTATAAGGAGTGTGCTCGGAGAGAGAGGGGGGTGATTAATATTAACTATGGAATCTGAAGGCAGTTGGGGATGATTTATAACAGAGAACATTTGGATGTATTAATGAAGAAGGATATTAAATGGTTGTTTGTTTTTTGTATCGGACATGAATGTTCCCTTCTTGTGAGATGGTTTCATCTTGCATTGTGGACTAAAGAATGTGGAGGAATCCATTAAGGAATCAAATCCAGTACCCATAATACATTGTGTACATATCCAAACTATCTATCTCTATGCATCATGTCCCATAGGACGTTTGCTCCCCTAGCAAACAAATTTAGATACATCTATCCGATCTTGCGCTTCCAATATGCATTGTGAAGGTGGTGACACAATGATGTCTTCTTACCATCTCTTCCTTGGTCTTCCCTGGTCTGTTTGTGCCTGCGCCAGTTTCCATAAAAATGCGTTTGGGTAGGCGGATGTTGTTCATTCTGCACAATACCAAACCATGTCAGCTGCGAGGGCAGTGATGCGAGCTAGGAATCTTTTTGGTTGAAAGTGGCATTAGGAGATTCTTGACAGAACCTCTTCATTCCGGATCTTATCCTACCAGCTGATATTAAGGATTTATCTGTAGCATCGCATCTCAAATGCTTCAACTTCTTCATGTCATCTTTTTGATGGTTCCAGGTTTCAGAGCCATACAGAAGCAAGATTCCAAAATTGATTGCAACCGGTAATGTTAATTACGAGTTAGGGCCTTTTTGACCCCTCCCCTTATCCATTAACGGGTTAGGATTCTAAAAAAATAAGTGATTTTGACCTTGGTTGGCTAAATATATATATGTGTAATTATTTACTACCACTACAAATATGATTAATTAATGTTTCTTTAACTAATTACATGTTATGTATTTTGAGTTCAGTTGATCCAGACTTAATTTCCCTGTGAAAATGACTGGGACCAATACATGGATGGAAAAAACCACCACGAAAATTACTAGAATGTATCCAACGCCCAAGTATTGTTATATAATTAATTTAGTTTATTCTAAACACAAACCACTTTATTTAAAATACATGCCCCATGGTGAGCAAAGACGGCTAACAAAATGGCTACTTTTCGGTCCAAAAATTGGCGGCTTACTAAAAATCATTGTTTTCCCCAATTGCAATTCAAGTTTTCTTTCACAAATTAAGTTATAAGAATTATGGGCACAGATTGGTTGAAATATTCCTATGGGAAGGAAATTGTTTTATGGCGGTTTATGGCACAGGAGCACCCCCCCCCCCCCTTATCCACTAACGTGTAAAAACTGCACTTAAAGAATAGAGTTAAAACAATATTCAAGACATGAAATGGACCCATAATATTTGAAAACAATTTGGAATGTTTACATTCTGTAAAACAATAAAAACAGCAGGTTGTGGTTCGTGGCAATCGTCTCGGAAAATCATGGTGTTGAATCCCTGCCAGAATTACAGTGTATCTAGCCGGGGTTGGCACATAGGGCTATGAATAGCATTGGTCTTGTTCGAGTGATGACTGGCATTGCTTTCAAGCTTGATAAAATGCTGGCCGTAGTGTCTGCATGGCTGAGAAGTGAAGCTTAGAAGACAGGAAAAAAATATTAGTTACTTTTCTCCTTTTTTTACAAAATGTAAACACCCAATGGGTTTTCAAAATTGTCGCGAAGTATTTTCATTAACACTTAACTGCATCAAGGGGTTTTCAACTTCCGTTAGTGCATAACGGGGGGGGGGTCCTAGGGACCCCCCCCCCCCTAATAAAACCACTTTCCTTAAAGGATTTTTTTGATGAATCCACCACATGTTAGAAGGCTTCAAAGACATCAAACAATCAATAAGAAATAAAAACGAAGAAGAAAAGTGTTCAGTAAGAAAATTAGGGGAAAACATTGTGATTTTAACTTTGCGTCAAAATGTGCAAAAAAGACACTAATTTTTTTATGCTGCATTCTACGGCATTGCTCACCTAGAATAGTGCTGCTGCTTTTAATTGGTAAGAATGACACTATATTTACCATATTAAGCCCAACATAATTGTTCATGCCATTTTATATTTTTAAGGTTACTTGTAAAATTTTTAAAAAGTAAAAAGTAAAAAACTATAAAAAAGACTATAAATGCAAAAATTATTAAAAAAAAAAATCCCAAGATTTTTTTAATTATTTAGTACTTTGTTATGTCATAGGGTGTATGCATTATGAAAACAGATACAGTAACTCTAATAAGAGTTTTATTTTTGTCGTGTGGTACTTCCATTAGTGCATAAGGGGGGCTCCTAGGGACCCATGCTAATTAACGCCAAAAAACGACCGATGGATTTGGATTTTTTTTTGCACAATGCATAGCGCAACTACAGTTAGACAAATCAAAAATTATAAACCAAATATATTGCAGCCTTAAATCGCCGGTTTGAAAAAGCAAAAATGCGGTCCATAGGAACCCCCCCCCCCTTATGCGTTAAGTGTTAAGGATTCATGCCATTATGTCTGATATCTTTCTTGCCATTGTTGTCAATAAAGGCACCATCAGCGATTTGCTAAACCAACAAAAAATAGAAAACATTTATCTCAAGTAGCCGACCTCTTTCGGATGAATCATTGATAGTTGAAAGTAATTACCAATTTTTCTCTCAATTCCGCCATGCTATTTTTTCTCGTATATATTGAGAAAGAGAGAGAATATCAACAGGCGGTAATATATATAAAGCAACTGCCCAAAAATGCTCAGGCCCAACCAGACGATTAGAAAGTTATAAACAATGGTTATATGTTAACCGGGAAATTACTTGTTCGGAATATTTGATAGGAGATTAATAATAGAAAAATCCCAGAAGGGAAATGGTGAAATAAGTTGTTAATTTAAGACACCCTATGTATTCTCATGATAAAAATAATTATGTTGTTTAATGGGTAATTGTTCAGATCTAGAATCTGACCCCGACATATATCGCCTACTGAAAAATTTGCCTGGGGAAGTTGGCGCTGCGTCATGGTGCTTGTGCTTGTTTATTTGTTTGTCTGTGCAAGTGTCCTTTGTGTGTATGTGGGGGGGGGAGGTTTAGGGCACTCGTGTATTATACACCGAGTGCCTGTTAACCACCGTTATTTTTGCGTCCTCCCTCACCCAATTGTCCCCACATTTTATATCGCTGGCCGAAGACCCCATATTTTTTTTTGCTCCGTCAACAGACTTCATAAGGGGAAAATTTTAGTTCGGAAATGCAAATTACCCCACAATTGTGGTTTAAAAGAGGATATCTTTTGTGCGAATCTGGCGCAAAAACTACTAAAACTATCCCATGTTATGTTTTCTCACAGCCTGCAATTCATTTAACCGATTGTTTGTACCATGACAGGCCATGTGCAAAATGATAGTTTGTGGGTAGGTAACATTGGGTATTGTTGTGCGAAGTAATACTCAGGAGTAGGCCTATCCCCCCCCCCCCCCCGTAAAATTGGTGTTGAAGTAAAAAAATGAACATGGGCTCTTTGTAAACATGACAACCAATAAAAACAGGACGTATACGATCGGCTGTATTACTACGCAATAAACAGGTCATGTTAAAATTATTAGTTTGCCTAAACTGAATAAGAAAATAAATCAATCACGAAATTGTTCGTAAATTCACTGACCAAAAGTCTGTAAATCGAACTCCGGTCTCTTTATTACTTGAGGATAGAGTTGTTGAACTTTAACCTCACAGGTTTTGTTATTTCGGACACACAAAGGACCCACGATGTAAGGAACAGAAAATAGACCTATAGCAGATTTCATGGGTTCCATGTACCCATTTAAACTAGATTTCTAACATGATTATAGGTTTCTCTATGAATCTTCCTAAAGGGGGGGCATATGATATTGTCCCAAGGGATTCGTTTGGTGGCCATCTTGGAGATTAAAGCGAGTCGTTATATAAAGTGGAATCGAATTATGAAAGGTTTATACTCAAATGATGATCTCATCATAAGGGATCACCAAATATATAATTCGCCTTATTGTGATCTTTAGTTGCTATAATGGGTGAAAAATGTGATAAAGGTCATGAACTTTTTTTACGATTTTCGTTTGTGTTTTTTGTCGGGTCTTCGCCTTATTGTCGGGTCGCCTTAGCGACCGGACCTATAGAACCACGCTCTCAAAATTGCGAAGGTTTTAAATGTGTATATTAAAAAAACTAAAATTTATTTAATTAAATGTTTTCTTTTATGAAAATGGACACTATAATTAATTTGGGTTTATTGTCGGGTCTGTGTAATGCCATGTAATTTCAGACAAAGAATAACATCGATGCAGGTTTAAATGGCCTTAAAAAGAATTTCTTTGATTTAGTCTCTGCAGACTGGGCTGGGAAATTGGGAGTTTGGTTAAAAAACGTTGCAGGGATAGATAAAGGGTGAGAGTAAGAAATAGGAGAGTTATAAGACAAGAAAATGATCAGGCCAGGTAGAGTTAAACTACAGGAGGCAGAGGTATATGACAATGTTGAGGCAAAAAAATTGAAGGGATTGCCTTTTCTCCATAGTCATTTTCATGAAAGGGGTCAGTTCAGGGTTTTGTAATTTCAGGGTGGTAATGATTGGTGGATATCAAAAGATATTACCATACATGTGTGGATATTCATTTAAGACGAAGTTTTAGCAGCATCTTTTTTTGAATACAGGAAGGGGTTGTAACCGACATTAAATTAAGCTTATACTTGGGGGTCCCTTTAAACACATTTTGCGCCCAATTGGGCGTTTTTTGTTTATTTTCTTTTTGAAAGACAGGAAGGTTGTACCCTACGTTATTATAGCTTGTAGGGGGCACAGTTACAAAAATCCCTCCGCCCTGAAAAGTGCAACCGTATAGTTCCTATAAAACCTAGAATTTGAGCGTAATTGTGTAGTTGTGGCGGGTGTTTGGTCCTAGAGATTTGCTTTGGTGTCATTCATGGGCGTATCATCATATTTAACTTTTAATATTTAAAAAAGGATGAGAGAAGCTTCTTGGGCGGTATGGTGATACGGACGACATTAAGTGAACACCGTGAACACCGATCTGCGAGGCTCGGGAGCTAGAAAAAACAGGGTGATAATTTCAAATCTATTGCAAAAAACTGCCATTGTCGATCTAGGTTCAAAAGATGGAATTTTAAAGAACATTAAGTCAAAATGTCTCTCCTGCAAATTTCATGTTTAGGTAAGCCAGGGGCAAAGATATGACGGATGGATACAAGAGAGCGACCATCAAGCACGTGTTTCAATAGGAGACCATTTTGTACTGTGCCGCCTTATAATGCCCGCTTTGCCGCGAAACGGAAACGTTTTGCTTTCTACGCGGTCACTTTCAACGCGTTTGAGAGCGGGGGAGCATTTAAATGGAACTGAGAACCAAAAGCATGTTCGCGAGAGCTGTGCGTTCTGCGATTTTCCTCCTCACAAGTACCATTTTTGGCGCTCATTTTTTAACATGTTTATTCCACTCTTGAAAGTTTTCAAATTGAAGCAATTTTATAAAAATAAAGCCCTAAAGGAGTTATGAGGATTGGTTACATATCACGACACTTGTATTTGTTGCAGTTATTTTCTCTTTTTGAAATGGGGTGTAAAATCCGACTTTCTCATAAAAAAACCAAAAACAGACCGAGATCATTTACAGTTAGGTCTATTTGCCCCCCCCCGGGGGGGGGGGGGGAGCCCCTCCAAATTGTGTTCAGTAACATTTTTAAGTAAAATGATCCAGGTCTATATATATCACGCAGGATCCCATCGCACTCATCCCCCGCCTCCCCCCGTGAATTGATCTTGCATTTTTACGCTGGGTGCAAGTAGGCTTAAATATGAAGTATACTTTCTTAAATACTTTTTGAGGCTTGATTTATTGAAATATGACATAAATCAAGAAGCAAAATTTCTGCTAGGGAATAAAAATCACAAAAAGTATTCAATCAACCTAGTTTTCTATACTGAGAGCTTGTACTCGGTGATTCGTGTCATGTGAGGAAAAAACTCTGATGTGCATACTTAGATTGTGTCAAGTGGTAAAAAATGGAGACGAAAAAAATCGGAAGGGTCCCCGTTATTGCAATCGCATATCTAAAAAAATGTCAACTTAATAGACACCAAATTTTGGTAGATAAATCGACTGATTGTTCGCATACTTTTAAAATGGTCCATTGTTTGATTGTGATGAAACAAATTTCAAGTGCGTCATAAGGTGGAGCCAGTACAAAATCCCTCCGCCCTGAAAGTGCAACACGCTATAGTTCCTATAGAGCCTAGAATTGAGCGTAATTTGTGTAGGTTTTGTGGCGGGTGTTTGTCCGAGAGATTGCTCTTTTGGTGTATCATGTGCGTATTCTTCTATATTAACTTAACTTTAAAAAAGGATGAGAAAGCTTCTTGGCGGTGTGATACGGCAACATGTGAACCGCCGTGTGAAAACACGATTCTGCGAGGGCTCGGGAGCTGAAAAAACAGGGTGTAATTTCAAATCTAATTTGCAAAAAAACTGACTTTGTCGATCTAGGTTCAAAAGAAAAAGGATATTTTAAAATTTGGGAACATGGGAATTCAAAATTCTCCTACGGCAAATTTCATTGCTTAGGTAAGGCATGGGCAAAGATATGACGGATTCAAGAGAGCGCATAAAGCACGTGTTTCACTAGGCAGACCATTTTGTACTGTTGCCCCATTAACTGGGGATTCAGTTTTTACACCATTTGCGCCGAATGGGCGCTTTTCTATTTTCTTATTGAAATGACAGGAAAGTGTAACCTACGTTAAATTAAAGCTTATAACTTGGGGATTCAGTTTTAACACATTTGGCGCCCAAGTGGGCGTTTTACTATTTTTCTTTATTTGATGACAGGAGAGTTTTACGTAATCAAATTAAAACTCGTAACTAGGGATGCAGTTTTACTTATTTGCGCCCAATTGGGCGCCTTCTTTTTTATTTGTCTTTATTTGAAAATGCACAGGAAGGTGTAACCTACGTTAAATTATACGCTTATAACTTGGGGATTCAGTTTTTACACATGTTGCGCCCAATTGGGCGTATTTCCTATTTTCTTATTTGAAATGGACAGAGAGTTTTACGTACATAAATTAAAGCTCTAACTTAGGGGATGCAGTTTTTACCATTTCGCCCAGTTTAACAAACATTTTACGCCAGTTGGGCGTGTTTTTTTTTTTTTATTTGAAAATGACAGGAGAATTTAAACGATTTTTCGTAGTATCAAACGACTCAGTAACTAATGTCAGACAGGAGTTGAACACTACTCTCTGTATCCTATTCGGTGATTTCCTGCAATTGCGAACGATGAGTACGATGATTTTTCTGTGTTGGGTGGGAGTGGGGAGGGATGAGGGAGTATGTGTATGTGCGTGGGTGGTGTGTTTGTGTGTATGTTGGTTAATGGACAGCCAAAAATCATATATATATATTTCTTACTGGCAGGTGCTCTAAAATCAAACTTCGCATTTTGATTGTGAAAGATCGTCGTGTGAACACCTTATTCTGTTTTCTGTAGTCTGTCCTTTATCGGGCAGCTGAGTTTGACAATTGGGGATAAAAACTGCACGAAACTTTTTAATTCTACCGAATCCATAATCACCTAGCGTGAACCTGTTCACTCCGGTATGGTAGCTATGGAGTGTATATAGGAAAAGCAGTTTAAATAGCCTTTTCACCAAAAGGTTGTTTGAGGGGGCAAAATCAATTTGACTGTAACATATTAACAAGATTCTATTGATTTATAATTGAAGAAATGAATGCGGGTGAGTACGTGCGTTGTTTCATGTGTTGGGTTGTATGTGTTTTTTGATTTTTATTTTGGTTTTGATTTAGTTTTGCTTGTTTTGTTTCTAGATCTTTGGGTGATTAATTTCTAAGGGGTTTGTGGTGTGTGTGTGTGAGTGGTGTGCGTGTGGTGTGTGTTTGTTGTCTGTTTTGCTGTCTGTCTATATAGGCCCTACAAATACATTTTAAAAACTAAAAAAGATAGGCCATACATATTACGGATTTTAAGGAACATTTTTGCTTGGAGAAACATAAAAATTTATATGTTTTAACAAAAATAAAACAAGCCGTGATGAAGATTTTAAACAACCGGATGTATTTTAAAACAAACAAGAACGAACCACACAAATATTTTTAAGAGGGGGTTCTTTTAATTAGAGGAGGAGTGAGACGAACAGAGGTGATACCTTGTGTTCATTTACGCACATCTTTCCAAACAATATACATTGTTTAATCACCCACGTTCAAAAAGGAATGCAGAATCATTGCAAACCTACATTCGTCATAAGAGATGATTGAAAATTTACATTAACTAACTAATATAATAGTGATTTTGTGTAGGTTAAAGTTTGTTATAATTTTCATGTACAAATCAATGCAAAATATGTGCTGAAGAGATTTCTTTTCACTGTAGGAAAGGATACCCATGCATTAGCGCGTTTTGATATTACAACTCCATCCCCACATCCCTTTTTCAAAGACTCCGGGTGGGATTCAATGGATAATTGATTGTAGGACAAAAATAGTAACATGTTTTTTGCCACACATATCTTTAACTTTAAGAGAGCTGTTTTATTGTTACACGCTAAAATGAATGGTCTTCAAACCCATGTTTTATACTGTATGTCTGAGGTGTTACGCCTGATGGTAAGTTAATCAGGTTTCTTATTGTATAGTTTTTCAAATGGGCCATAATCACTTCATAAAACCGTTAATTTTGAATTCTACAATTATTTTTTAATGTCGAATTCGAGCATTAATTGTCGATATTATATTCATGACTTGTTGACTTGGTTAGTACAATTTATTGTGAATCCTCGTTACCAGAGGCATATCCACACAGCCCCGCAGGGTGGGGTTCAATGCTGGATATTCGTATTGAATATTTGATTCCTATAAAATTTGGTAGCACGAGGATCGCGTAGGTTTCCGTTTTCATTTGGTACCAAATTAAGTAAGAAACATCTAGAAAACTGTGTAAATTGTCGCACTTAGCGCAATACCAAATTAGCTTGTTTGGCTCTTGCTAGTCCATAGCTGCACAATCAAATTTCGGTCGTTGCACCCAAACTGCGGATTGATTTCCTAATTTATCCCTATGGGGAAGGGATGTCCCTCTGACTAGGATTTAGGGATGTTTCCGCCCCGAAATCTTGCACATCAGAGTGTTCCTGCACATTCAAATGGTCGCCATTGTTTTATGTAAAACCGCCATTATAATTTCTTTACAGATATAAATTTTATCCACGATTACTCGAAATCAAGTTTTTAACTGGGGGCTTTAACATCAGGCGTCCAAGATGGCCAAAGGAGGCATATTTGGATAATATGAACTTGGAATAGGGCAAATGTTAAATAAGAACTGGGTGATATTTTGAGAGCTCCAAAAAAAATTTGGCATTTCTATTTACGCTCAATCTTTGTTCAAGATGTTGGCGATTTTATATTGCTCTACGGTAAGTACATGCAGGAAGAAAATCAGCCCTACCCATCTTTTCGAGTGTATTAAAAACACTTTACCATATAACATTTCCATGGGTCAAAAATATTAACCTTGTCTCACCAAGCTTTTTTGTTAACACGGTTTACAAGTTGGGGGGGGGTGGTTACAACATCCCAGCGAAATTCGTTATATAATAAAGCACCCGAGTTATGAATTGATACCAGTGGATATATGGTCCTCTTCTTTTCCATTGATACAAATAAGTTACCAACATAGTATGGCGTCAAATTAACGTCATCAAGTCCGCGAGCGGCAAAATTGATTTACACAGAAAATCAGGTGTGTGGCAAATCCAAGAGTTGCGCTAAAAAAAAGTAGGAATATCGGATTTCATGCGGTTTTCCGCTCTAAATGCTGGCAATTGGCTAGTTTTGACATAAACGTAGAGTTTTTAGAGCCAACTGTGCATAATTTTCAAAACTATTCTTGGTTGGCAACCACTCCCCCCTTACCCTTCGACTTTGAAGGTATACCCTAACCATGTGCAGGTGCTACCTTTCACATTTTTTCGCTAAATGACCGGAAAGGATGAGAGAATTATTTACCTAGGAAGCTTTTGGCATTAGCGCACCGGAGCGAAGTTCAATGGGGGGGGGGGGGGGTAACCCCAACACCCCCCCCCCCCGGTTAAGACGAGGGGTAAAGCGCGGTATGGACTTGTTCAAGAGAGGCTGTTACTATAGCTGGTTACCACTTGGGTATATATATAGTTAAAACGACTCTACTGTTCCTAGGAAGACAAACAGCTCATCTCAACGTGATGCACTAACACCATAATAAATGGGTGTGGACTATCCGGGACGTCACAGGTGTTTGCCAGTAAAGTAAAAAATGAAAAAAAAAAAAAATAAGATGGTTTTTTTTTTTAAAAACAGACAAAATGACAAAAACAACTCAATTTCTCCCGATCAATGGTGAATCATTTTAAACAAATCATGAATCGTTAATATTCATCATAATCCAAAATTATTATCATATTGGATCATAATTTTGAAAATGAATTTTGGGTCAAATTTTTATAATAATAATTTTAGTGATCTTGATATACTTATCACTGTTAGGTATAATAAAATCAATTTGAAAAGGGTGCAAAATCCAGAATTTTCATATTTGTAGTGAACCTGTTATGTGAAATCTCTCGTGCCACCTTTACAAGGTGGGTGACCTGATCGACAAACCTCGTCACTCCAAACAAAATTAATATTTTGGTATAAGAAGAAAGTTTATATTTTTTCATTTCTCCAATGACACCCTACCCCAGCCCCCACCCCCCATAAAATGTTCTCCAATGCGGTTCGACCACACAATTAACACCCCACTGTCATATGGGGCAAACGTTGTTTGCGACTGGAGCCGATTGATTTGTAAATACTGTCATGTGAGGGGGAATGAAAACCATTGAAAACCAAATCGGACAATGACCGAGTAATAGTATTACATTAAATTCCCCAGGTTGATACTTTGAAGCAAAAAACTATTGCTTAAAAGGTCTATCAAACTTCATCCGAGTAAGTCACGAGTACGTTTTTAAAGGTCCAGGAAATGAGATGATTAACCTACTCCAAATATTTAGGGGCATTCCTCAATAAACCAGGGGCCAGAAAAAAGAATACACCACTACCAGTGACATCATAAGTGAAAGATTGATTTTCAGTCAGTGTCATGAGTAGATTCGAACCAGTCACTGGAATTTTCTATTGCTCTCTGAAAAAATCAATAGTTACTAATGATGTCCATCACACAACCCAAATATTGAATGCTTTTCTAGTCCCTCTGTTAGACTTGACCCAAACCACATTCATTCTATTTGCATTCCGGGCTTAACAGCTAAAAGGAAACATCGTATTTAGACCAGGAGCAGATATCACCAGGGGCCTATGTAGGAGAGCGTTTACCCCCCAATACAGAAAAGGTTTAACAACCTTTGGTAGTTATATGGCCCCTCGAAATCAATGCTAGGGAGTTAGTACTCTCAAATTGTGGTGTCACTTTTCATTAGAGGCCATTTTGGTTACACAGAGTGTCAAACATTTAACATGCCTCCAATCATGTTGAAATGTAGGCCACATGTCCATTAAGTACTACTACCTAGCATTGCATATAGAGGGTCCATCTAACTACCACAAGGTGTCAGGTCAAACCTTTTCTGTAGTTGGGGGGGGGGGTGAAGATCTGTTTGACCGGGGTCCATGCTCCTGCTCTAATCAGCCCATGCGAGATGATGTAAAGATATTTACACAAAGATCAAAAACATTAATATCACTGATATTGGTACAATGGTACAAAACATAATATCGCCTTGATATATTTTTATTCTGTGAGAGATGATTGAAAGTGCCACTTTATGAGGTTAAAAAAAATTTACATATCGTATGGTATTATATTGTCAATTTTTTTTCTAAACCTTGTAAATGTATTAGATATCTGCCAAACTATGGTATACTATGTCATTAACAAATGATTCGTAACCACAAACGAAATTTGAAACATGTTCTTTTAAATCATAATTAGAAAATTTAGAAATTTAAATTTTAAATAAAGATTATTAGCCAGTATCTGTCGAAGGTGTGTGAAAACACCCCTTTCCTTTCTGTCACTTAAACACTCTCGAGTGCATTTATTTTAATTAGCCAGAGGCAAATCAGAAGCTTATCCACCCGACCAACAGATTCATGATATATTACTTTATAGAGAATTTTCTTTTAGCTTTTTGCTAAACCATGGCAAATTGAGTAAATTTCTTTTTGTATCAGCCTGTATGTTGGCGATTGCGAAACACAGAAAATATCGAGGGTTTACGACAAAAAGGCCCCATATGCAATAGTTGCCAGGTGTTAGAATTGGCAGGTATAACACTTAATAAGAACACAACTGACTAATGGCAGCTATTGCAGATGGGGCCTTCTTGCACTAAACCCTCAATATGTTGTAATCGGAGTTGCAGCTAACTAAGAACGGCGGCTATATGGAAAAAGTGTATTTTACATTTAGTTCCTCGGTATGTAATTTACATCTTTTTTGCAATCAAAGGAGAGGCAATATTCAGTGATGCCGCTTTCCTCTCAACACATATTTTCAGAGCGTCTAATGTTTATTAACTATAAGAAGTCGTAGGTCAGAAACTGTAGGTAACAGTTAAAGGTGCAACACGGGATTTTGTGGCACCCATATATTGTGTCATATGTAGTGATTTCGTATAGATAAAATCCCCAATAGATTTCTTACCATGTCTTTGGTTACAGAAATGCCTTGAAAGTGAAAACAAAAGGCGATTTTCATTTGCTCGATTTCAATATAAAACATAAGCTGAATTTAGTATTTGCTCCTATACGAAATTAGAAATTTCACAATTTTGTACCAAAGAAATATTTCCAGCTTAATCCTTTCACATGGTGAAATTTTAAATAAAAAGCTTTACACTGGTGCAAAATCAGAATTTTCATATTTGTAGTGACACCTGTTATGTGAAATCTCTAGTTGCACCTTTAAAGGTGGGTGACCTGATCGACAACCTCGTCACTCCAACAAAATTAATATTTTGGTATCAGAAGAAAGTTTATATTTTTCTAATTACTCCAATGAAATTTAAGCCCCAGGAAATGTTCTCCAAATGCGGTCGACCACATCAATTAACACCCACTGTCCTATGGGCCAACGTCTGTTTGCGACTGGACCGATGATTTTGGTAATATACTTTCATGTGAGGGAGAAACCATGAAAACAAATCGGACCATGACCGAGTCACCTACCTTTAAATACCATTGTTATTTACATTAATTCATCCGGCTTGATACTTTGAAAGCAAAACTATTGCTTAAAAGTCTATCAAACTTTCATCCGAGCTTAAGTCCACGATTACGTTTTTAACAGCTAACAGGAAACACTTCGTATTTAGACCAGGAGCAGAATATCACAGGGGCCTTATTTAGGAGTTCGTTTACCCCCACTACAGAAAAGGTTTAACACCTTGGTAGTTAGTATGGCCCCTCTACATCAATGCTAGGTAGTTAGTACTCTCAAATTGTGGTGTCACTTTCTCAATAGGGGCCATTTTAAGGTTACACAGAGGTCAAACATTTAAAATGCTCCAATCATGTTGAAATGTATGCCACATTGTCCATCTAGAGTACTAACTACCTAGCATTGATATAGAGGGTCCATACTAACTACCAAAGGTGCAGTCAAACCTTTTCTGTAGTTGGGGGGGGTGAACGATCTTGTTTGACCTGGGTCCATGCTCCTGCTCTAATTCAGCCATGCGAGATTGATTTACAGTATATTTACAAAGATACAAAAACATAATATCACCTTGATATTGGTACAATGGTACAAAAACATAATATCGCCTTGATATATTTTTATTCTGTTGAGAGATGATTGAAGTGCCACTTATGAATTGTTTAAAACAAATTTACATATCGTATGGTATTATATTGTCAATTTTTTTCTAACCCTTGTAAAATGTATAGTATATCTCCAAACTATGGTATACTATGTCATTAACAAATGATTCGTAACCACAAACGAAATTTGAACATTGTCTTTTTAAAACCGTGTGCGATTTCTGTTTTCAATAAAGATTATTAGCCCTGTCCTGTCTGAAGGTGTGTGAAAACACCCCTTTCCTTTCATGTCAATTCAACACTCTCCGAGTGCATTTATTTTAATTTAGCCAGGACTCAAGAAGCTTCAAGATTCATGGTTTATTATTTGTGATAATAGTTCAAGGTTTATTGTTTGTGAAATATATTCAGTTTCATCTTTTTTCTTGAATTTGGAACCCATTGTTTGTAAAAGCCAAACCAACAATATGCATATCAACAGGCAGAACAGCCGGGCGCTTTTCGACAGTAAAACGCTCAGTTGCTCCATTTGTTTGATGGTGATATGCGGTAGCAGCAATTTTCTGAATTTCTCGCATTTTACACAAGTCTGCAAAAAAGTATGATTCCGCATCATTTTATGAACATTAATGTCTCGCTAAAACACATGAGCCGCGATTGGTTAGAAATATAGCCCACTGAATGTAAGAGGAATCGCAGCTGAGTAAGTGTGGAATCGCGTGCTTTAATGAGGCTTTACATTTTTGCCCTGTGGTAATAAGCATATAAGACAGTCAAAATTATTATTTTAATGCTATGAGCTAAACCAATTATTTGCAACATTTTTATCCAATTCGAAGCAACTTTAAAATG
>JAMKCH010027889.1:0-18449 GCA_023653785.1 Ophioderma brevispina | reverse complement strand
CATCGACAGACCAACAAACCAAAATGCTGTTCCATATTATGTGTTGGAAAAATTCAGTGGTCCAGAGAAAGAACTTCTTCCTCAGTTACTTGATGACTGTGCACATCTAGTTTTAACGAAAATCAAAGAACAAACTGTCAAATGAAAAGGGAAGGGCAGAACCTGGGTAGCAACAAGTGACTTTTACATCTGGGCAAGGCTGCTCATGATTGGGTAATTAAAAGTAAGCATGGATGGAAAAAGCTGAAATTGTTAAGAACATAGGAAGCTTTCCATTGTTTTTATCTGGATGGAGCAGTTGGATTACCAAATAACTAACAGTGAATTGTTATGTTATGAAGTAAAACCCAAGGGTAACCTCATCCATGATGTGACATGATAGCTCAGGCCCAAGGATGAAGCAGAACATAGTGCCCTCCCCTTATTGCATTATTGCATAGATATTATTACTTTCAGATTTTTTTTTAAATCGAAGGGATATAAATGGTCTAATCTAGCACAAAGAAATGGTTAAAAATATAAAAAGTGGCCAATTTTGTTGTTAACTATGGAGATACACATATTCCTCCTTTTGATTTTGTCAATACCTGCCATGATTGAATTGTTATGCAATTCTAGCTTTCAACTCAGGAATTTTGAGAGATTTTCAGTTGTCATGTTTGGCATCACTTGAAGTTCCTCCTGAACCAGCAGCACCCAAAGCTTCTGACCAACTCCAAAGGGAGTTGTAGGTGACTGACAGGTAGAATCATGTCCTATTCCAGGCAATTGGTTTTGAGGCATGCTAGTGTGATTCCACTCAATAGCTCTCCTAAAATACCTTGGTGTGATTTAGTGCACGCATAAATTTCCAAACCAGTGTAAAGGGCTATTAAAAACACACCACAGCAAACCTTACCAACTCCAGAAAAGATTTTACAACTCCTCTGGCTATGTTAAAGCTGTTCCTTTACATCCTGATGTGTATGGCTTCTCACACCCCTCCACCACATGTGTTCATCCACTGCAAACAGGCCATAAAGTCAGCTCTCCAAAATTAGACAGTACTAAGTATGTGCACAATACAGGATACAGAGGTTCTGTCTGCATCAAATAGAAGAATTGAACAGGTGTTCTGTAGCACACACTCCGTATCATGGTACAAGGTAGACCTTCAAATAAAAGGTGTCCAGCAACCCTTTTAGATTGCCCAATGCAATTGGAAAGACCTCAAATCAGCATGATGTGTGTGTGTGCATGCGTGCATATGTGTCAACATTTAGTATACACCTAAAGAGAAGGGGTCTAATGTGGCGTATCAGATGAGGTCAAAGGTCATTCAGTGGTCACCTAGGGTCATATTGCTCAAATATACACCTTTGGTTGGCACTTTTTGTGTAGTCTGCAAGAATTGCAGAAGGCACATGGGATTACTTTGGTCGTATGTTAGCCTTGTTCAAGGCGCTCTACCAACTTCATTCACTGGTTCGCACATCTGATGTCGCAGATCATATTAGGCAGAAATCATGCGAGGAGTGGAGCATATTCCCCCTCCATAAAACTAAAGAAATAGTAATACCGTGGCAAAAATTCATTTTATCAAGCACCTAATTTAATGCCTCTAAATGCACCTGGCCTATGTTCCATGCTTGCAGCCTTCCAATAGCAAGTTCAATAAATTCCACTCAGGCAGAGCGCCTTATTCTATCTGTAAGTTTTTTTCTGCATTTGCAAAAAAATTGATATGAGTTTTACATGGAAGATTAAAATCACAAAGCAATTAGAACAAGGCTGTCGCCCTGAGTAGCATAGCCACAATAGGTATTTGTGGTTTAAAATCCCAGACTAGCAGGCTCCTAGATCCATTGTGCACAACAGACCACCAAGGAGTATACCAATTTATTTTTTTTCACAAATCTTTCTCTAGACAGGATAGTCCCTTCAATGCTAAAGCACTGATTTCAAACCTGCAAACACAATGTTCAAAATAATTGAGAATAAATGTCAATAAAAAATTAGCAAGTTTGTCGGTTCTTAGCAGACAGCCTTGAACAAGGCTAGTCATATGTCTGTGTATCTGCATGTGTGTTTGTGGTCAAAATGCCGTATGAGTTCCGTAAGGGCTACGATGATGTAACTTGGTGGAAAGGAGGGGTGAGGTGGGGTGACCTGATGTGACCTTGTTGACCTCCTATGACCTTTGGCCAGTTAAAATGTTAACCCTTAAAGAGACACTGGCACATTTGAAAAATAGTGCGCCCTTAAGATTTTTCAAAATTGATATTTTTGCCTAGTTGTAAAGCTTTTATATACATTAGCCCTCACCTGAAATGATTAAGACCAAATCAGCGTCCTTATGGGTAAACATAACAATTTTATAATTAATGTCGCCGGTGACATTAATTCAGCAGACGATGGAATTGGCGTTTAACACAAGAAAATGCATGCCGTATGCATGTTTCCCACGGCATGCACTCTGTTTGACTGGTCTGTGACCTTTGTGGTTTTAATATTAATGAGTACAAGTCTATGATATTCATGTAATATACACATTCGTTGATTAAAGTTATAGAAAACTTAAAAAATACCTGTGTGTCATTAACCTCTTATTGACGTCCCCATCTGTTTTTGAGTATGTTATTTTTATGTGTAAAATGTATCTCTATTGACAATGGCCTAGACTATCATTTGAGAGCAAATTGAAGAAATTTCATATTTTGTGAAAATGTGCCAGTGCTGCTTTAATATATTGCATGCCTTATGAGTTCCGTAGGGGCTACGATGATGTAACTTGGTGGAAAGGAGGGAGCGGGGTGGGGTGACATATTGGTTGCCTCATGTGACCTTTGCCCCCATTAACAAACCGCAACGGCAGACGACACTTGCGGTCCCCGGACCGCGATGTATTTTTTACTGTAGCTTTTTAGTGTATTGACGGTTCAGACGATATGAAAATCTCAATTTTTTTTAGGTAAGTCGGGCGACGAGGCTGTGGATCACGAAATGCCCCTTTAAGTTTCTCTCCCCATTACTGCAATACGTAAGTGCAGGCATATGTTCATGTGTCGTATAGTGGGACACCCTAGCGTTACATCATGGAAAATCAAGTTAATTCATCAATTTCTGTATTTGTTAGTATAGCATTAAAATGATGTACATCACCATAGTAAAACAATACATTTTCTGAAAACTGGACCTGTGTAAGGGCTGTATATTTGCAATGTTGATATACAGGGTGTGCGAGAAAACATATAGGGTGCAAAAGAAAAAAAACATTTTTTTTTTACTTAAAATGTTACCTGATGAAAATCTAGATGACAGTTGCACCACAGGACCTATCTACTGCTACTTGCACTGTGTCAGACAGGTCTGTAGGCCAAGGTCATATTTCGCATATTTCAGAATTTTCTGCTCTTATTCCTCAGAAAACATGTGCAACCTCTCTCTTACCAAGTTTTTCGCTCTCTTATTCCCCAGATCCCAATATCCAAATTTGACAAAACTGGATATGTGAGTAGTGGTGCATGCAAGTAATACCCATGCACTGTCATTATTTATGCATATTAATGAGCTCATTTGCATATTTGCTCTGATTGGCTCATTACAAAAATAACCACATTTGAAAAAAAAACTTGGTATATGGGTAGTGGTGGATGCAAGTAATACCCATGAACTGTGTCATCATTTATACATTAATGACCTCATTTGCATATTTGTTCTGATTGGCTGATTACTAACTTGCAGTATTTTTCTCTATGTATGTATGTGTATGCCTGGAAATTTTGCTTAAAGTTTTGGGTTTGTTTTGGCTATATGTTCAAGGAGATTGCAGCCATTATTATGCTTTGAGAATCCTCCCTCCTCTACTTTTAAATGGCTTTAAAAAAATATAATTGTGTGTATCCCTCATCAGTGCTGGCATCTCAAACTGATACCTTGGCATCCAATTTCACCCAAATGTGGAGGTTGCTGCATCAGATCACAGCGTTGTTGTCAACAGGTTTCACAATGATCGCCATAGCAAGTAGACTAATACGCCAATTAGCGCAGGTCAATTTCGGGTCAAATCAATCAATTAGCAGACAGCAACCAAACAAGGGAAAGTCATGGAGCCCATGCTGGAAATTCTCCATTTCGAACCATAAATGAGGAAATACTATAAACAGTAAAAACAGTGCTCCAAAGTGGAGGAATACAGAGACTGGCGTCGCAATCTTTCAATAGAGTCCAAAGGAGAGAATACTGACTTTGAGGAGTTGGCTTGCTGACTTGGAAGGTAAGTCTTTACCTAGAGTCTTTATAACGGAGCGGCCGAACCTTGAAAAGTGCTCGTTTTCGAGTTACCCCTCCCCACCGTACAACAAAACACAACCACCTTTATTTGAAGGATAAATATATAAGATTTAAGAAAATTATGGTTGTGGTTGAAATATTTGATGGCAGGGATGATTTCTATGCCGAAAAATGAAATTTGAGCTGCAAGTTAAGGGAAATTATTATTTTTTTTAAAGTAAAAATATTACAATCTTATTTTTATGGTATCCTTTTTGTTGTTGATATAGGTTTTATACATTGCATAAAGGGTTCAGGTAATACTCGTTGTGGTGACATGTGATAAAAAAGATGCTTTTTTTTTAGGAAAAAAGGTGATTTGGGGGCTAAAATTCTAGACCCTTTATATATTGTATAAAACAGAAATCTATAATATAAATGTCAGAGATTGCTAGTATTGCATGATGATTAAAATTTGTTTTGCTAAGAAATAAATCTTGATATTAAGTGTTCAAAAATTAAGTGCTCAAAAATGTGATTTTTTGACCCAAAAAACACCCCTCGCCACCAAAGTTTTTGACCACAACCATCATTTTTTAAAATTATTTATTACTATCTTTTGAATAGATGTGGTTGCGTTTTGTTGTACCGAGGGGAGGGGTTGTCGACAATTTTGCAGTCCAAACCACTCCACTATTACCAGTCATGAGTTACTTTCTCTATATAAAGTCAGATTCTCAAGCATAAAAGTGATAAAATTGGAATTCTTTTGCACAATACACAAAGGTACTGGTCTCACTATGAAAATATTTGTTAAAACTCAGAGCTCGACCAATATCTTTGTGTTTCATGCTCAATCCATCCAATTTTCTCAAACTTGGTCAAAAGAACCACTGGTGCAAGACTCATTGAGGGTGTTTAGAGGTTGAACTCTAGTGATCCCTATATAACCTTTGACCCCATTTTGTAAAAATATATGAAACACCATTTCTATGCCACATAAGGTGCTATAACAACCACTCTTGCTCAAAAGAACCACTAGACTTGTGATTTACACAGGTTGACCTCTTGACCATATGTGACTTTGGAACCTAAGTTTTGTAGTTTGTTTTAGCCATATTTGGTCAGAAGAACCCCTGGTCCAAGATGCATGGGGATGTTCAGAGGCTGACCTCCATTGGCCCCTATGTGACCTTTGACCCAATTGTGCAAATGTTACACGTTTTCCAATCACTAAGAGGCAAGATTCTTGGTTTGAGAACTGCCTTGTTCACAATGTCCTGATTCTGTTTGAGCAAGCAGCATGTGTCCGTGTGTGCATTTGTGTATATTAGGTGTACGGGCACATGCTGTGCAGTTGCGTTACTTTTTCACAGAAGATCCTTAGCCATGGGTCTTTTTTTCTAAAATAAATCCTTACACATGCTGTTTTTCTTGAAAAATGACTTAAAGGGGGATGGTCCGATTTAATTATATAAGGTTTCCATTTAAAGTGACATGAGGGAGATTGTTTTAGGATACGAATATTTCTCTCAAATGCACCGGGATCATTGTAGACCACCTACCAAGAACGTTTCGAAGGTTTATTGGACAAACAAGTACAAAGAAAACAGCAAACCTTGTTTTGAACTTGCCTGACTATCGTAATGGTCCCCATAGAACACCATGCTTTGACTTTCTGTCGTGCACGACAGAAAGTACTAAATCATCTAAATTATTACATAAAGACGGCGTATTCGGTTTTATTCATCAGTGATTACTACATGGACAAGCATTGAGGGCACTCGTATGGAAATCTCCTCATGTCTCTTTAATTGAATGACATTGACCCCAAAACCCGATATATAAAGTTTCACGCCAATATTTTCAATCTGTTTTGATGTACAAGCTAAAAACGTCATTTTGTAGGTCCCATCGAATACTGTGTAAATATAATATAATTCGACCAAAATGGGTCACGTTTTTGCTCATAACATCCAAACCAAACATCCTTTAGCCTAAGATTTCACAGGGTAAATGAGAAAAATAGTAGCTTTCTTCTGACATAAAAATTTTGACCACTTCCGGTAAAATCTAGGGTCCCTGGGGACGAGGCTAGCAATCGGGCCATGGACCTTTAAAACATGGTTAAAGAGTCAACATTTTCTGAGATATGCATGCAAGCCAAGACAATTTTTGATTTAATTGAAGCAAAATCCCTAGAAATGGGTCCCTTTTCTATCAAAATGACTCTTGGAAATGGGTACGGTTTGATTCCTCAGCCGCACCCCCATCCAAATCACATTGTGTAGACAATGATAGACATTGGACTGTACCATAGCAATAATCAGAAACAAGACTATTTGCCCAGGGCATTGCAAATAAATTAATCGTCATATATCACATTGCCTTTGTCTGTATGTGTACATTGTGTGTATTTTAAGAATTGAAATTGCAAAATAGCTTGTATGATGCAAACCCAAACGTGGTTGGGGTTCTCAGATTTGGTTTGGATAAGGATTTGCTTCCAGATGAAATTTGAAGTTGACCCATATCTTTACCATTTTTTGTTCATGCTGATGTTATCCTCAACTACATCAACCCTAAATGTGACAGATCAACCCTCATTTATTAAGCCCATTTTTCATCCAAACAATTGTTACGTGTAGTTAAATATATTGTAAACCTTAAAGGTGCAACGAGAGATTGCAAATAACAGGTGTCTCAAAAAAATGTGAAAATTCTGATTTTGGCACTGGTTTAAAGCTTTCTATCAAAAATATCCCCATCTGTAAGGATTAAGGTGAGAACTGTTTCTTTTGTACAAAAATTGCAAAATTCTAATTTTGTATAGGAGCAAATACGAAATTCAGCTTATGTTTGCTATTGAAATACATGCATAAGCATATACAAATCACCTTTTGTTTTAATTTTAAGTTATTTCTGTAACCAAATAAAAGGTAGGGGATCTATTGTGCATCTGATCTATATGAAATCACTACATATCACAGAAAATATGGACGACTTGAAATATCTCGTTGCACTTTTTAGAGGTAGGTCGGGGGGGGGGGGGGGGGGCAAGTTCCTAACAAATGTTTTACTATGATGATATTAGGAATTGATTCTTTGAAAATCAAGATTTACTGAATTCATCAAATAATACAAGGAAATGCATTAAAAATGCCTACAAAGAGTAATGCTAGTGACAAGAACTTGTTTCTCTTTTAGCCTGGTATTTCAAAAGAAACAGTGTAATGAACCCAGAAGTTCAACAAACTTATAAACTGTATTTGCTTGAGTAAGTTTTTGTGCCAACTTACTTGCAAAGGTATCATTTTTGTTAGCTCATTATTGGAGCTCTGACACAAATGTTTGTGTATGTGTGTTTTGTTTGTTTGTGTTTTTTTTTTTTACATTCCTTGATGCACACTGTTTGCCACAAGTGTAGCAATTATTACCAAAAGGACTTATTTTTTGAGGTGCTGAATGTCATGCACCTTTTTACCGATCGACATGTTACATATCTCTACGCCCAGGTTAAAGTACATTCATGTTGAGTGCTGTTCAACCAGATATAACAACTGCTTCACACATTTGAATAGATGTTGGAGTTTTGGACATCTTTTTTTTTTGTCAACACCTAATGTTTTAATGCAAGTTATTCCACTATTACAGAAGTAGCATATGCAGGAGCATTTCTATTCCAAAGTCAATCGCTCAGCTAAAGGAAACACTTATGTGAAGCACTTCAATGTAGACAAACAACTGCAGTGCCCGGGTGCAGTGCAAGGTAAGTTACAGTTTTCTTACTGTATGCTTTTAGTAGTACTTTTAATAGGAAGCTGGGCAAATCCATGGCACTGGGTTCATTCTAGGGCTACCCAAATTTGCATTGTGAAGGTTTTTAGCAATATGGGAAAAGTTACCATTTAGCAAATGGTGCGCCCGCAGGCGGAGTGCCCATCTCTCTGTCATTGGCGTTTGGGGCCAGACTCCCTCATATAATTGCTGTGGGGGGTTCGCCACTCCTCCCGCACAGCGAGTCTGTTTTGCATTCCCAGCATGTGCTGGTACCCATTTATACTCCTGGGTGGAGAGAGGCAAGGGAGGTAAAGTGCCTTGTCATGTGCACAACACATTGGCGACAGCGGGGCTCGAACCCACAACCTTATGCTTATGAGGCGAGCGCTGATCCACTGCACCACATGTGCCCCACACAGTTACCATTTAGAGAGAGGCATAATTACACTATACCTTTCGCACCTCCTCTGCATCACATGCTTTATTCCATTAACAGAATATTGTAATACACAGAAAGGTATATAGGGTATAACGTAATTATGCCACATGCACTTTCACATACACAGAACTTTTATTTAGCCAGTGAATCAAGCTTTCATTTGATGTGCATGAAATTCCCGTGAATTTTGCTGCTGTGTCTGTTTTATGAAACATGTGCATTGCCACTTCTGAATGGTAAATTTCACCATTATAAATAGATACACACACAATGATCTTTGGGTTATTGAAATATATATTTTATTTTTAAAAGAACTTAGAATTTGTGGTAGATAGTACACTTATGAAACCCTCTCTGCACCAATCTTTAATAACCCATGGATTTTGTAGACAAGAAAAAAGCAGTTGTGTGTGACTGCATGCAGAGAGTGATAGTTCAAAGGGGGTTCCATTTTTTTGTTTTTCAGCCGGCATTTTTTAACCCTGCAATATATTTAGTTTATATTTTTAGTATTTGTTGCATTGACGCAAACAAAAATCAAATCCACAGCATTTTTGCTTTAATAACCATGGTTCCCTAGAAACCCCCTTTTATGCATTAATGGAAGTGCCTATGTCAAAAATGAAAAACTTTATTTAGAGTTACTGTAATTCTGATTTTCATAATGCATACACCTTGTGACATAAATAAATAATAATAATAATCGGTTTTTATATAGCGCTTTATCACATAACAGTCTCCAAGCGCTGTTGCCTATATTATTATTACGCCGCCATTAGGAAATCGTCACAATCATTTCGCATCATCTAGGTGGCTGCTGGCCAAGCGCACATCCCTATCAGCACTTAGATTGTAATATCCCCCATAACATGACAGCTCCCCAGATTTCGCTTGGGTAGACAAGGTAATTGAGATTAAGTATCTTGCCCAGGGACACAAACACGTTGGCCACGGTGGGGCTCGAACTCACGCTCTTATGATCATGAGTCCTGCACTTTTCCACTGGACCACACGCGCTCTACAAGTAAATAATAAAAAAATTATTGGAAAGTATAGCAGGCCATTGGTGTAATAATATTTTATATGCATCATATAGTGGTTCACTGTAGAAAACTATAGTAAATTAAAGGTGTTTGTTCCGATTTTTTTCTATCGTGTTCTCTATTTGATATGACAGCCTGGCACTTGTATACACTGACCATCGAGTAGCATGGGAAACAAACTTGCGGTTTCCATGCTAGACGCACTAGTGCAGAGTGCAATGCCCTATTCACTTCTGTAAGTAATATTGATGGTTAACCATTAAAATGGTAGTTTTTTATCTGTATCTTGAGAAAGAAATGGATTTGAAAGCTGAAATTTCAGGACAACAATGAGAAAAATACGTCCTTTCACCTGATATCAAAATTGATGCTACTTCCGGGTAAATCAGGGGGGTTCCAAAGGCGATCGGAACAAGCACCTTTAAACAAGTACAGTAACTTGACGTACTTGACTTAACTGCATAGGACGGGGTGTCCCTTTGCTCTCTCATGAGTAATTCTCCTCCAATCTGGTCTGCCCTTTGCAATAGATTCGGCATTTTGGAGGTCCAAGCCTGTGTCCTTGAGGATCTGGTCCTTCCATCTTGGTGGTGGGCGACCTGGCTTCCTACGCTTGTTGAAGTCTTGCGTATAGGCTTCGTATGGTAATCTGTGTTCCGGCATCCTGACGACATGTCCACACCACTTCAGCCGTCTCCTGGTGACTGCATCCGTGATGGTGCATGTGATGTTCAGACGCTGTCTAATATCATCATTTCTAATTTTGTCCAGAAGGCTCACTCCAAGGATGAAGTTGGTTTCATTCTCAACTGAGTTAATTGACTCCATGTGTGATGACTTTTTTTTGTCATTTTGTAATTTGCCTTTGTAGAGAGGTTGGAGTCCATCAGAGTGACACTTTGCATGTTCCTGAACTTGTGCTTCTGAACTTCTTGTTTTGCCACCAGACTTTTGTTGCATGTTAAAGGGATAAGCAGGGATTTGCTAATCAGAGACATCAAAAAAATCATCAAAATTCAAGTGGTTGGCTTAAAATCCATGTATTAAAGACAAGACAGTATCAGAAATATTGGGAATAACATTCGCCTTCTTATGGATGTTGTTGATTTTGCTAATCTTAATGATTTACCTGCAGCCATTTTGCTTTTGGATATCCAAAAGGCTTTTGATAGTGTCAGCCATGATTTTATTTTTACCATTCTGGAGTATTTTAATTTTTGGGAGAATTTATTAATTGGATTAAGACATTTTATACTGGTAGAAAGTCATATGTTTTGAATAAGGGGTTTCTTACTGAACCATTTGATGTTTGTAATGGTATTTTTCAAGGATGCCCAATTTCTCCGTACATTTTTCTTTGCGTGATAGAAGTGCTTGCTATTTTGCCATTCGTGAGAACTCTAAAATTAAAGGGATTCGTATTAATGAGGAAGAATTAAAGGTCTCTATGTTGGCAGATGATACCACATGTTTTATTGACGGTTCAGATGAATCATTTAATAATCTATTGTTAACTCTTGAGAAATTTGGTAAATGTTCTGGTTGTCAAGTTAATTTATCAAAATCTGTAGCAGTTTGGATTGGCTCTAAGAAAGGTTCTCAAAATTTCCCTTTTCAGGATAAGGGTCTTCATTGGGAGTCTAATAGTTTTAAATATCTTGGTATCAGTTTTTCTTTGAATTTGAGTTCCATGTTTGATTTGAATTACAAAGTCAAATTGAAAAAAATAGAGCAAACCTTAAATTGCTGGAGGGCCAAAAACTTATCCCTTATTGGTAAAATTTGTGTTATTAAATCCCTTCTTTTACCTCAGTTTTTGTATCTTTTTTCCGTTTTATGTATCAAGATCCCAGATTCTTTTTTTTAGATCAATAAACAAAGTCTTTTTTAAATTTATTTG
The DNA here is from genome assembly GCA_023653785.1 of Ophioderma brevispina. Classification (NCBI taxonomy): domain Eukaryota; kingdom Metazoa; phylum Echinodermata; class Ophiuroidea; order Amphilepidida; family Ophiodermatidae; genus Ophioderma; species Ophioderma brevispina. The sequence continues at coordinate 7,036 of JAMKCH010027889.1, read as the reverse complement.
GAATGGTGGTAATGACAGGGTTAAAAGGGATTTTTTGTGTCTTGATTATAATCTTGGGGGCTTGCATATGGTTGGTATTCATTGCTTTGCCCAAGCTCAGAAAATGATTTGGGTAAAACATCTTTTAGATGACAACTATATAGTACTGGGAAAATCAATGTCTGTCTGCAAACCATTTCACGCTGACGTTTTAATCTTATGGAAGTTCTCACGCTCCAGAAAAATTTTATCACAATTAGGTAATGTGCAATTAGCAGATTCATTAAGGACATGGTATTTTTTTTTTTTAAAATGGTTATTATTACTGAAGATCTTGGTATAGGTATCAATGAAAACGCTGCCAGGCTATTTGGTTTATAAGGAATATAAGGATCAAAGTCCAAGAGTTAGTTGTTTCTATAAGGCTGGTATAAAAATGGTATTTTTTTGCATTGATGTCTTTTGTATGATGTTGGCCTAACCTGTTTTAAATCTTTTGATGACCTTATTTTGGAATCACAGCCCCTTATAGAGATAGAAGGAAATATTAAATATACCCCGCCTAAAAAATCCGAACGATATAAAACTCTATTAAAAAGGTATGTAGGTGAATATAATAATAAATGCCAGGAGCGTTGTTCGCGTTAAATGTGTTGCTTATTGAACTGTGGCCTCATGCATGATAACGAACCATGATGTGGAAGTTTGAGAGATTTATCCAGTCTGGCTTGGCGCGTTCATTTGAAAGCAAGTTGAGCACGTGATTGGCCATTTTAACATCGTTCGGATTTTTTGGCGGGGAGTATAGTTGGTTGATTGAATATGGCTCGATGTGGGTTGACTTGATGATTTTGCCCCAAGATTTTGATTCATTCGACATCTTCTCTAATAATTTCATGTGGCTCCTAAGGTTCCTAGGTATGCCTATTTAATTATGGCCAAGAAAAGTGTGCCTCAAAAATCATGTGAATTGGGGAGTTTTGGAGAACCCATGTGTCTCGACACCTTGATTGGGAGGAAGTCACAGAAAACTACAAAATGGACAATTGAGACACAGGCGCCGGTCATTTTATTTTCAAAATCTTCCAAAAAGCATTGCCCTCAATAACTTCCTCTTTAAAATAATATAGGAAAGATTCACCATTGTGTGGATTTTTTGCCAAATTGCCCCTGAAACCATTGAGCATAGTTTTTGTGAATGTGACAAAGTAAAACCAATTTGGGATGACCTAATTTCTTTGATTAATGATAAATTTGATCCAGAATGTCAATTAAATACCTTTCATCGTATGTTTGGTATTGAGAAAGACCCTTTCCTTACCTATTTAATTTTGTGCTGTAAATTTTACATTTATAAATGTCATTTCCAAAACAACCTCCCTAACTTTAAGGCTTTTAACTTTCGTCATACTGAAACGCAAGGTTGAATATCATATTGCCAATAAAAAGGGTAAATTATCTCAACATTTTAAAAAATGGTGTTTCGATATACAGTATGCTTATACATGTACCCAAGTAAGACTTGATCTTTATACCTTTGATTTTATGTTTATTATTTAATCTTCTGTTTAAGTAATACTACTGCTGCAACTATGTAATCTCTTGATTGTGATTTTTTTTGTGTGGTTTTTTTTTCTGCGAATGATAATAAAGATATGAAGGAAAAAAAAAAGACAAGACAGTACTTTTTATCTGAATCTGCAATTTCTATACGTGCATATCAAAATTCCAACTTGAGATCAAAAAGCCTAATTCCCGGTGAATATCCCAGATTTTAAGCATGATATTGTGCACTATGATCGATACAGTTTGACCTCAAACATAAACATTATTGATCTTTGTATATTCTGTACTGGTGTAAACCACAATCGGCTGTTTAGTGGAGATTTTGAGACACCATGTTATTGCTGTTTGTCTATTTACGTGAGACAAATTTCCTCAAATACTTCATTTTTTCACTATTTGATAATTTATTTCTACATTAAAGCAATTATGGAATTGTACACACTGACTTATTTCGATTCTCTCACATGATCGCTGCTACTTATTCCCTTTAAAGGTGCATATCGTTATTCTAGCACCTTCTGTTTTACTCATGGTTTACCAGATATCCCCAGAAAAGCTTATCACTAACTTGGTTTAGGTGATCCCGACTTTGTGGTTTTGTGTTATGGGCAAATGCATCTTTCCCACGGTCCCATAGACAGAAAAATACAAAAATTGCAAATTTCTCACAGATATGACCGACTTTGCATGTAAGATAGGTACACATGGATTACTAATGTTAACGGTTCCGTTGACATAAAAATCTCAACTTGTTTGGGGTAAGTCGGGGGGGGGGGGGGGGGGGGGGGGGGGGGGGGGGGGGGGGGGAGGCTGTGGATCACAAAATGCCCCTTTAATATAGTAAATATAGTTCATTCTTCACCAATTAAAGCAGTCAGAGCAAGTATAGAAGAATCAACGCTGTAGAAGGGTCTTTTTTGCTCATTTTGACACAATTAAAATCACTATCTTGTCCCTAGTTTTTTTTTTTTGTACTGAACTGAATTTTGCAGTTAAGTGTTAATTTCAAATAGACGTTATCCAGTTATTGCATCCAAATTTATGATTACTTTGGAATAATCAACCCCCATTTATCAATGGTTTGATTTTGGCGTAAATACTGATACTTTAAGACAGGCAAAAAATAAGTCAAATTGTTCTGGCCTCAGGACACTTCCATGGATGAAGTTGGTTTCTTTCTCAACTGAGTTAATTGACTCCATGTGTGATGACTTTTTTTTGTCATTTTGTAATTTGCCTTTGTAGAGAGGTTGGAGTCCATCAGAGTGACAATTTGCATGTTCCTGAACTTGTGCTTGTGAACTTCTTGTTTTGCCAGCAGAATTTTGTTGCATGTTAAAGGGATAAGCAGCAATTTGCTAATCTGAGACATAAAAAAAAATCATCAAAATTCATATTTTTCTATTTTGTTACTGGCATATGGATATGCGAATATATCCTTCAAGTGGTTGGCTTGAAATCCGTCTATTAAAAACAAGACAGTACTTTTTTCTGAATCTGTAATTTCTAAACGTGCATTATCAAAATTCCGCCCCTAAGATCAAAAAAAGCCGAATTCCCGGTGAATATCACAGATTTTAAGGGTGATATTGTGCACTATGATCGATACAGTTTGACCTCCAACATAAACATTTTTGATCTTGGCTTATTCTGTACTGGTGTAAACCACAATCAGCTGTTTAGTGTAGATTTTGAGACGCCATTGCTGTATGTCTATTTAAGGGAGACGGTATGACAAATTTCTTCAAATACTTCATTTTTTCACTATTTGACGGTTTATTTCTACAATTGTATGGAATTGCACACAGTGACTTATTTAGATTCTCTCGCATGATTGTTCCTAATCCCTTTAAATATTCATTCATCCTCTATTGCCTTTAAATTTCAGATTAAGACCTACAGTGTCATTATAGGCACTCCTACATCACAATGGCAAGTTCAATAGTTGAGCAGATTGATGAAAAATTCCTCAAATGTGGCATATGCCTTGAGAATTTCCGTAGTCCTCGGGGTCTGCCTTGCCTCCATTCTTTTTGTGAGGAATGCTTGGAAAGATGGGCCAAGAAGAGTGAGAAGCCAGGTGTGTTGACTTGTCCCAACTGTATGAAGGAAACAGCAATTCCTGAAGATGGTGTCAAGGGATTCCCAGCACATTTCCTAGTCAGCAGTCTTCAAGAAACAGTGGAAACAGAAAGGAAGGTAAGATGGTTGCTATATTATTTTATGTTTTGCAATTTGTTTGTTTGTTTTATTTCTTCTTTTGCCTGGGTTACTCATTCAGTGGATGTTATTAGATATCCTCTGTTCTTCCATGAGGCCCAGGGGTCACATATAAAAATACATCAAAGCACATCAAGATTATAATAATATTAACATATAAATAAATACAACAAACTATAATAAGATTAAACCACATCATTACATATAAAATTGATAAATTTAGCATATACAAATCCATTAACCGCATATTAAAATTATCAAATGAATACTTAGATCAAACTTTATACTATACAATTGATAAAAAAAAATACTAAAGTAGGCACAACATAATATATGGTATGTTTAAAAGAGGGAATTATTACCAACAATCAAAAGTATTGAAAATAGAGTACAAAATCTTAAGATTTTCTACATGCTTGTTTCAAAAATTTAGCTTTATACAATATAGCATCCTAGGACAAAATACATATATAAAACCCTCTAGCATTAAAAATTAACAAAAATCTTAAAAAGGTGACTGTGTGGCCTAAACTGACTTGAGAAATATCCAAAATATAAAATATAATAAATATACATACAAGTTATTGATGAATTATAATGAGTATATTGCAGATTCCAAAAGGAAAATAAATACAAGTAGAATATTTATATTACAAATTTAAAAACCTATTTTTAAAAACTGAAGTGCTGGTCGGTAGTGGATATTTCAGATTTGTTTGAAGATTATTCCACGCTTTGGCCCCCCTGAACAGGAAATAACGTCTTCCTGCTTTGGTTCTAGGTTTGTAATTTAGAGCAATATTACCTTGAGAGCTACCCCTTGTATTGTAAGTATGAGTATTTCTTACCAGTGTAAACACGCCATCAAGACCATCAGGGACAAGTCCAGCTAGGCATTTGAAGACAATGACACATAAGTGGTCATGTCTGAGATCACTTAAAAGCTTCCAGCCGAGCTTGTTCCTCACAATCGAAGATGGCGTGCGCACAGGAACTAGGATAGCTCTCCCAGCACGATTTTGAAGACGTTCTATCCTGTTCTGGAGTGTGTAATTGCAATTGCCCCAAACAACATCACAGTAATTTAATCGAGGAAGCACGAGAGCCTTGTAAATTGTGTTCAAGTCATTGACTGAAAGCCACTCTCTAATTCTATAGAAGAGACCAATGTATTTTGAGACATTTAAACAAATTTGATTTATGTGAGGTTCCCAATACAATTTGCACTTTAAAGTTGCTCTCTTCTGATATTAGAATGAGCCAATGTGTGCTGTCTGTTTTTATCCCCTGACTTGAAAAGCAGAGGGGATATTGCAAGGGTGCACATGTCCGTATGTATGTGTGTGTGTGTGTGTGTTCCAGTTTGGTTAGGTTTATGTTTTTTCGCGTCTCCTTCTAAAAGTTTAAATCTGATTTAAACCAGACTTGGGGTGAAGGTGCAATAGGGGTTCCTTCATATGTGGATGATGTCAAAGGTCATGGACAAAGGTCCAAGTTTCATTGATGTATGTTCCCGTTTTGGTTAGGTTTTAGTTAGGTTTTGTTTTTTTGCGTCTCCTTCGAAAAGTTAAGTCAGATTTAAGCCAGACTAGGTGTGAAAGGTGCAATAGGGGTTCCTTCATAGTGGATGAGTCAAAGGTCCGGACCAAGGTCAAAGATCAACTTAGGTCATGTTCCAGTTTGGGTTAGGTTCATGTCTAGGCTCTTGAAAAGTTTGTCTAATTAACAACCTAGCATTGGTAAAGGTTCATACGGGTTCCTTCAGATGTTGTTGATGTCAAGGTCACAACCAAGGTCAAGGTCATCATCTGCTTTTTTGGTCATCTTTGAAAAGTTTGAGTCCTATTACAACCAACTTGGGCGAAGATGCCATGGCGGGTTCCTTCATATGTGTTGAGTTGTTCCAGTCCACATACCAAGGTCATCTGCAGGTCATTTTCCCCTTTTGGTTAGGCTTTCATTTTTAAGAAACTGCTCATTTCTAGATCTTATTCCACGAGAACAATTTTATTGAATTTTGTGCCCTGCAACTGCGCAACTTGCCAACTAACCAACTGTGTATACTGCCATCTTGCAGGGGGGTCGCCGCAAGTTTTTACTTGCTGTATTTTTACATCTCTCGGGGATTAATTGTTCATTTATGTATATAAATCAGATGATTGTTGATTGGACATTGAACAGTGTTGAACACTTCTTGGTGAAATTGTGTTATCAATTATTCAGCAATGGTTAAAAACACAAGTCCTCTTTAATTCAGTGTCTTGAAGGTTTATAATTTTGCCTCTTATCCAGTTTGTTGACAAACTTGCTCTAGGCTAAGTCCCTCAGCTGAGATAGACACTTGTATCACATTGAAAAAGTAATTTAGATGACTAGATAAAAGAACAAACTGGTTGTCAACAAAGGGTTGTCTTTTTTATCTTTTGTACAGGGTACAGGGCAATCAAGTGCTTAGTGCTTTTATTATATCAAGAGCAACAATCAATAACAATTAAAAGAATTACAGAAAATCACCCAAAATCACAAAGGGATCAAAACTAAAAAAAACTAGAATTTCGCGGTTCTCGGCTTTCGCTGTTTGTGGCGGGGATACCAAGGTTAGGGTTGTTGGGTTCCGTGCGGAACCTTATCAGACGTAACCTGTTGCATTAGTAAACTTTGTCACCACCTTAGGGTCCCTGTCTGACTACCGACCACAGGGCCCCCTTTGCAACAATACCAGGGCCCATTTACTAGCTGCCACAAAGTCCCAAGATCTTTTCTTCATTTCGAACTATTCAATTAGACCCCTTCAGGCTTCACAACTGTCTGGGAGCCCTTCCCAGCTGTCACAGAGCGTCCTTCCCAACTAAACCAGATTCCCCTTCTCATCTACCAAAGGTAGCCCTATAAACTTGATCTTGGGGTGTTAATGTTCAATTTTGTTTCACACCATCTTCCAAATGTCTTTTTTAATTACTTTAATTTTAGAAACACTCGTAACACGAGAAGCACAGATGAGTTTTACGTTAGACATTGTAAAACAAGTTTTTCGTCAAGTGGGATAAGAACAATGGGCCCACAATACTGGAACGAATTATCACCAAACATTAAGTGTTCTATAAACATGTATGCGTTTAAAAAGCAGCTTAAGCATCATCATTTTCTGATGGCGTATACCTAGATCTAACTTTAATTTTGTGGCAATGTTTTGCTCTCATTCATTAACTGAGTTATAATAAGCTACCTAAACATTTAGTTGCAACATTTTTGTAGTTTTTATTTTTGTAAT
>JAMKCH010027888.1:0-18113 GCA_023653785.1 Ophioderma brevispina | reverse complement strand
AAGATACAGACAAAAGGACAGGAAGACAGACATACACAAAGAAGACAAAAATAAGGAAAGAAATAAGGTAAAAAGACAAAGAAATAGAGTAAGAATGAAAGCAAGCAAGCAAGACAAAAAGAAAGCAAGCAAGCAAGACAAAAAGAAAGCAAGAAAGAAACAATGCAAAGAAATAAACAAGATGTAAAGTTTTTAATTATTAAATTTTAATAATAATAACAATAATAATAATAATATTAATACTAATAAATTATATTATTAAATACGAGTTCTTCCTGGTAAGGCGTGTACTTAAGATTCCGATTTCATCAAACCCAGAAAAAATATCTGAAGTATTAAAGGCAGTAAAGGTCAGCCACTATGTCCTAAAATACAATCATATAAAAAACAGCATTATCACTTGGTTGAATCCGTGGTTTTTAGCTCAATCTGAGTCACACAAGAGATCTTTACAGATTTTATCATGCATGCATGAACGCTTCTGTCCCAGCAAAATACTGCAATATATGCACACAAATGGGCAAATACAGAAAGAAATTGAAATATTCGGGTTTTGTAATCGATGGAAACAAGTACTACGGAAAACTACCAGCTATAAAGTCAGTAATCACATATAAGTTTGGGTAGATACAGATTCCGTGTGTCCAGAGATAAATTGGTAAATCATGAAGAACAAACAAACAAACAAACAAACACACAAACAAACACACAAACAAACACAAATAGGCCATTTAGTTGCAGGACAAAAGGCTGATTTATTATGAATAATCGTCTTTCATTCCAGATATTTCCTCAATAAACGCCACTGACTACAAAGCAAAAAAGTACAGAGCGATTGACGCGTCTGTATGTGTTCCAAGAACACTTGCATAATGTTTTTAATCGTAACAGACATGTTTTAAGTGTTCTGGAGATGTTCAGAACACTAAGGGAACACCTAAAATATGACGTGTCCGTGTTCTAAATCTGTTGCAATCGAAAACGGTCTGCACTTTTTGCAGTGCACGCCTTTGGAAAAGAGTCCCAGATACGGTAACCTTTTCTTTCGTACGCTGACAGTTGATAAATACGGATATGACTGACATTTTAGGTATTTTGTCTGTATGTGTGTGGTCTCAACCAAAATGTAATACCTTTCATAAAAAAAAAATATTTATATTTATTTATATTTGTATTTATTTAATTTATATTTATTTTTACTTATTTATATTTTTTTATATTTGTGTTTATTTATATTTATTTTTATTTAAATTTGATTACTTATTTATTTCCTTAGTATCACAGGATACATGGCGTCCCTTTTGTATGTACACGATATTGCAAGTACATCGTCAATCCTGGATTTATTGCCGCTAATTAATATATTTTAATGTGATTAATGATGAACATACGTATGCAATTTACCTAAGCAAAGGAAAGTAAACAGGTAACACGGATAATGATATTTTCAATTAGATAAAAGCAAACCATAATAATTATTATATTAGACAACATAAATTTGTAAAGCTTAAGACCGTAAATAAAATATTTGGTGTAAGCGAATATCATTTACTTTGTAACGTATACTTATAACTGATATTGCCCTACATCAACTAAGCAATTTGTGCCTGGGTGAATTGGTATATACATGTATATAAGTTTTGTTAATGGCACCTTGTTTATGCCTAAAGGGCCCTATTGATATTATGGTATGATTTGGGCCTGTTGCCAATTACCAGCTACTTCCTGAGTGCGCTCAGTATCGTACTTCTACGGTTTTACTGAGTAGACAGATTTGGTACCACGCCCAGTTGTGCAAAAACTTTACATCAGGTGTAGGACAAACAAACGACTCATAGGATACTTCATCGGCGATGCGACGATACAATTTAAAATGTAGAACTAAAAAAAAAACTTAAACGAAGACGAAGATACAAAAACTGAGGTTGCCGACAACGAAGACTTGGTGCTGATCTAATGGGCGGAGGCAGTGTTCAGCGTCTCTAAGCCCATGTGCAGCTCAGATTACTCACTGCTTACTGCTTCTTGGATCATTGTTTTGAAGGCTTCTGTTGATGGTGCCTGTACTTAAGGATTCTGGCAGCTGATTCAAAATTGATATGGTCTGTGGTAAAAGTGTATTGTGCCTGGTGAATATGATAGAGAAACTTCCTTTTGTTTTTTTCTTTTTTCATAGTTCCGACGGATGGTATGGAAGTTTGGGAGGGATTATAGTAGTGTGATAGCAACGGCAACGTCTGGTGCTGATCTTAAAGAACACTGTAAGCTGTGATGCAAGTTTATCTTCTGTATTTTCTCCAAGTTGTCAATTGCCTTCTTAATATTTAACGGACGCACAGCCGAGATGCGTTCCACCATGTAGCGCCAAATGTTCCTGTTTGTCATTAAGTTGGGGAGATGTAAGATGGATCCTGCTGGATTGTCTCGAGCAAATCACATCCAAGGCGTTAAAGGGGCACGACCCCTGTTTTGGCATGGTAACTTCCAACATTTGACGTCTGAGACTACTTGATGAATCGCACGGATGACAGTGACCGGCAAATCGTTTGCAACGGCGGTTTGGCAACAGAAGATGAAATTGGAGGGCTATCTCCATAAATGTGCTTTGGTCTTGTGCCACGCCAGGATATGTGTTGTACTCGCATAAGAAGCTGGTGTAGGTGCCACCAACTGTCATGTAGCCTCTTTCTTCATGGTACAGGTCTCAGTCCATATAAAACAGGATTACTCTCTACACAGGCTCTAAAGAATTACAGCTTGGTTGAATTGGATATACCAGATGCATAAGTGGTGTTTTGTAGTTTATTTGCAGGCATTCCACGACTTGTCCTTTGCGAGACAGGAAGTCTTTCTTGCTATCGGCATGAGACCCTAGATATTTGAAGTACTTGACCTCTTTGAAAAAAGGGGTTTTTTGGGCTACCATCTGTTGTGCAGATAGGTGGATGGATCTTCTTCCTCATTGACAGTCAATATCAGCTCTCTGGCATTTAGATGTAGGCAGACTGTTCTGCAGTATTCTAAAAGTGATGTTAGTAGATCTTGTGCACCACAATCTTATCCTCCATACAGTAGCCTCTTATCCTCCATACGGTAGCAGCATACTCTAAGGTTGGTCGCACTTGGACAAGGTATGCTAGCTTCCTTACTTTCCTGTGACACCGGTACATGTTCTCCTGTCTTCTCTTTTTCTCTGGAGAAAGTTTCGTGGCACTGAGCTTTTGCTTGTTATCTGGTTATGGGGTGTTTCCATTCCAGCCCCGAAGATAATTGAACCCCAGGATAGTTGAAGTGAATGATTTGCCCATCTTGAGTTCTGCCTGCGCCCATCATAGCTGGCATTGGTCCGCACCCTTTAGTAGCGCGATAAACAGGTCACAGTCGGGTGTTTGGGGGGGGGGGGTATGTCAAGTTTTTTGCCACTCCATGGCGCTTTTAACCATGAAGAAAAGCTTTGAAATTATACTAATCAGCCATTTTGGCCTACTCTTGCAGGAAATTTTCCCTCAGAAAAACTCCTCAAAACCAACCCCCGACCATGAAAATTACAAATTATACAAAGGACTTACCTGCAGGATAATTGGAATTATCCTAAAGGAGTCCGGAGGTAGACAGACCTACTCATGCAGTAGTTCATTTTATAGCCCCTCAGAATTAATATATATAGCTTCCCTTCAAAGCAATAATGGAACATCCAACCACATATATCGGGTGAGCCTACCAATAATCCCCGTCTTATGCAATGCATACCCCCAGGAGGAGCGAAGCCATACGGGCACTGGGATGGCTGAGTCCATGACAAAATCATACATACCCCCAGGCAAACAATGAAGCAGGGGGGGTACAATGCCTGTCTACCTCCGGACTCCTTAAGGATACTGCCAATTTATCCCTGCAGGTACGTCCCTTTTGTATAATTTGTCATGTATCTTACACTCGTCCCCCTTCGGTAGACAAGACTACTCATGCAGAGTTTAAAGCTCCCCCCAGTATGGCCTCTGAAAACAATTCATGCCAGACGGTCGTTATAGAAGCGATGGAAAGTCGTAGCCGTAGCCCAATGCACGTCTTTAGAATTCTGAATAGACACACCTCTTTGATATTCCGTGAATAACCTACGCAGAGCGTGTGGAATGTGGCTTAAACACCGAAAACATCAACCCCAGCTGCCTGCAACCAGGCCTGATCCATCTTGCCATCGTAGCTGAACATACTGCCTTAAAGGCTTTTGGTATTACACAAACAGCTGTTTCTCTGACCCCCTAACCCCTACTTGAGCTTTAACTTAATATACTGCACCCTGCGCCACTGGACATATCTCGTATCCTTGGAGTATTTTTTAATAAGTATCCCCTTACTCCGGACCAGGTCGTGTATTTTAAGTAGGCTTGCTACTAGAAAGAGCGATCTCCAATGTGGATTTAACCATAAGCTATCTATTGAAGTTATAGATGCTCCCCTGTCGGCAGAGACTAAGCGCTACTAAAATAAGCAGCTTTCATGGATAAACTTTAAGCCAATTACGTCATTCGCCCAGGTGTTCTTCAAATACCATCATAACCTGGCCCACTGGCCATGTAAAAACATATCGCGGGACTGGAGGCCGAGCATGAACTAATGCCCTTCAGAGCCTTCCCAAGAATATTAGACTCAACATCTCACCCCCCATCAAAACTGGGACATGAGTCATTGAAATGGACGACCTATGAGTATTCTGGTCGATTACAAAAGACCAACTTATACAATTTGGTAAGAAAAACACAGACATTAGCTATAGATGTAGAACTGGATTGCACCTCCGTTCACACACCAGCTATCCGACTCTCCAGGCCGCAGAATACTGCTTCTCGTTACCTTTCCTCCATGATTCGAGGATGAGTGATGCAGAGTCTCCTGAAATGCCTGCGTATCTAAGGTGCGACCTGATATTATCCACCCTGCTAAATGCATTGTTTGAGTCCAGTGTGATGAATCTCCCCGCGGTGCTGAAGAAACAGAAGATTCTGCTCTCGCGGTAACAGTACTGGTCGTTGCAAACCAGCATAACAGAAGACCGCATACCAAACTGGGCATCGCCAAAACTGGAGCTATGAGCACACTGGCCTGAACTGCTGATTCTCGATGCGAACAGGTCGACGTCTGGATAAAACCCCCATCCTTCTTATCAACCTTTGAAACACTTTGGGTTGAAGCGTCCATTCGACGTTATCTGCAACTCCTTGAAAAGATGGTCTGCCATCCTTGTTTTGGCTCCTGGCATCTCCGCCGAAATCAGAATCCCTCCGTTGGAGGCAACCATTCCACAGAGCTCTACTACTTCGCTGGATAATAGAGGGACCCATTGTCGCCCTCCTTGATGATTGATGTATTTACAACAGCAGATATATTGTCCATGCTGCAATCGAACATGGGACATTTTTTAGCCGTTCGCACAAAACTTGGACGCAAATTTTTGCTGCCCTTGCCTTCCAGCCGTTAATGAGATGTCGTTTTTTCCCTTTTCGAGCTGATCCATCTCCCACTGACTTTCTGACTCCGATTCATCATAACACCCTGCTCCCCAACCTGCGAGAGATGCATCTGTCTGAATCACGAATCACACCTGTGGTGGATGTATTTGGGCGTTTCCATTCCAACCTGAAGGAATCCTTATCCATAGGTTCAACTCCTCCTTTGCTAAGGGGGGTACAATCATGATTTCGTCGAAATTCAAAACCGAGCCGTGCAAGAGCCAAATCTGCCCTTGTGCAGATTTCCTGCAGATACTAGTTGCTGGCAATATCGCCTGTGACACTGATTTCAGTAAGACCCACCAGGCTTGCTACTGGCGAACTTGAACTCCGGTCTTTCAGGACCATTTCCTGACACCTTGCAATCACAGCTACGCATGTTTTTCCTGTGAAATACTGGATCAATCATTGATCTTGTGTTAACTTGAACCCAGAACGGTAACCTCTTGAGCCGGGATCATGGCGGACTTCTCCTATTTATCACAAAGCCCAGATTTGCCAAAAGGTTTACCTATTGACACATGAAGAACGACACACGGCTGCTGATGACCCCATATTAGAATGTCGTCGAAAACATTACCACTCGAATTCCTTGTCTCCTAATGTAGCCACCACTGGTCTCATGACCTTGGTAAAAACCCTTGGAGAGGACGTTAACCCGAATGGTACAACGAAATTAACCTTTGGTTTTCCAAATAAAACAAACTAGAAACATCCGATGGCCCTCGCGATCGAATTGAAATAAGCGTCCTTTAGATCCAACGTAGCCAGGGAAGTCTCCGTCTTATCAAACGCAAATCCGACGCTAATGGTCTTCCATCTGAAATTAACTTTAGAACAAATTGATTTAGCGGCGTTAAGTTTATTACTTTACTGGCGCAATCTTCCCATTTTTTCTTTGGGATAGCAAGAGTTGAAACAAATGCCTGAGGATGGTAATGCCACTGACCACCTCGATTGCTGCTTGGCGACAAAACTTGAACCTCTTCCCGCGATAAGCTTGTTTGCTTTTCCATACCTACAACCTTGGTCAAACGTGGTGCTGCTGAATTGCACCGGAAATGAAACAAACGAAGGTGCGGTATCCCTGTACGCATCCCACAGAAACTGGTCTTTTGTATCTCTTCCCATGCCCTAACATTTTCTTAAGTTCCAGCATGAAGTCCTCCCTTTAAGCTCGAAACTGCGCTTGAGGTCCAGTTCTTCTGAAAATTAGAGCTGGTTTAGAGCATCCTTTGACTATGTCGAATAGCTTAAACGGACTGACTCCCCGTTGACTAGGGTATTGCTGGCCCTTTGAATAAGTCGATTTAGACTTGATGTATGACGACTGGTTTACTAGACCTATAGGACTGTCCCTGCTGACTTGAAGGCTTCTTATTACCCATAGCCGTCAAATACTGTTGCGATATCAAAGATGAGCGAGAAGACCTCTTGATTTCTTAATACAGCCGCGCAATCATCACCAACATCTGAATCAGTAATGGTGCCTCACATTGCTGCTAACTCCTTTATAGCCGATTCAACATGGACTTATATGCTCCCGCTGTTAGTGCTATCAGAATACGAGGCATCTCCAATGAAGGCCATTTGTTCACTCAAATGCTCCAAAACCTTCTTCTTATCAACATCATCATTTGTGCCACAAGATCAACGGCTTGCAAACGTGAACAATAGCAAACGAGACATCCCAACTAGCTGAAACTCTGTAGTATAATAGCACGTTCTTCAAATCGGGGACATGTTATTCCAAATGAAACTGTAAAACCTTGGGGCCTTAGCATATGGCACCTTAAAGGTGGAGCATACATTTTCTGTAATCCTCCAAGTTCTCCCTTTTTGACATGACGGTTAAATATATTCTTGACCGTGTCAGCCCAGTATTCAGGCACAGGTTTTCCAACTGGATCGCGACTTATACAAGTTCCAAAATCTTATGGCCTTCTAAAGGCGGGAACCCTTGGGTGTCATCTCACAGGATATTTCCTTCTCCAGCTTCGGATTTAACAATTGGGAACCACCGCCAGTCGCGGTTTGTTACACATTCACTATTACTCTTCCCCGTCGTGGTGACACCGCATGTCGCGGTATTGGCCCCAATTGCATCAAAAGGCATGCTGTACAGCAACCTCTAGTCGCGGCATTGGCGTCATCAACATACCCCTCCCCACCAGACAACCATCACACTCATAAATCATAAATTTTACCCGTGAATACATCCCGATTTACGCTCCTCAGCGTTGATTTCTGCTGTACCAGCTGCGACAACCAAGCCACCTGATTGTTGACAATTCCATCATCTGCTTTGTTGTTGCGATGTATCACAAACGACGCCATCTTGGATGTTTCATCGTCCGAATCAGAAATATACCACTTCCGGTCGCCCTCTAGCTTGACTCGGCTCTGCCAACTGTACTTGCTAAACGTAACACTCTCTCTGAGGTGAATCAGCTCCCAAAACGGGCCGTCTTTGGTCCGCGATAACACTGTTCCTGTCCACATAACGGTAACAGTGGGCGGTGTGTTTCAAAACCACAACCAACTCGGCATGCCCGGCAAGCATAGCGTAGCACTTGACTCGAGTAAGAAGGAAAAGGGAAAGGGCCACATGCCTTTAAAATTAGCATCTGACACTGACGCCGTATCCTTCCCCAGTCTTCTTCCGTCCGATTTACTGGCCGCAGGCGGATCCTTTTTTCGCCTTTTGGGTGAGCTCTTCTCTTTCCCACTTTTCCTTTTATAGGCCGCCTTCTACTACATCCTTATTTCGGCATTTGGTATGAAATTAAGAAGTCAGTGATCTTCGATACACTATAAGTATTCCCGGACTAAATAACGAACACAGCCCAGAACAAACTTCCCCGCCACACCAGTCACGTGACAACCACCGTCGAAACAACACAATCGATTACAATTAATTCCTGTGTACACCCGAGGGGCTTCGATGAAATAAGACGGGGATTATTGTTAGGCCTTCCCGATATATGTGGTTGGCCTGTTCCATTATTGCTTTGAAGGGAAGATATATAATTCTCTGAGGGGCTATAAACATGAACTAACTGCATGAGTAGTCTTGTCTACCGACGGACCTAGTGTAGAGATAATCTGCCTCAAAGACGGGAATCACCCCCTCTGCCAAGTGCCCCCTGTTTATGCTCTGCATGGGCTTACACTAACATTTTTTTTCTTCAAGATGTAGTGTAAAGTGCACGTCAAGCAACCAACACTGCCCGTAGTGCCTCTAAAAGGCCCTAAAGGTCTGTACTTTTATTTTATGTAATTTAACGTCATACTTCACGAACAAACTGCTTCACTTGAGTTGACACCCGTACCCTCTAAAATTTACCTTGATAAATACCAAATCTTGCTCAATCAAACACGAAGTTCTAAGAACTTAAAATTATCTCAAATTACCAGTCGACTCTTAAAAATTCACGTCTCTTTGAATACGTACCGAGTAAAGTATGATCTTATGAGATTTCTAATGAAAATCCTATAAAATTGCCGAGATCTAGTCAAACATGACTATATTTCTGATCAGATTTTCTTCCAAATGTCCTTAACGATTACATTACATGTACACTCAGCAGCTACTTAAAAACGACAAGGTATTTTAATGTAGAGCGCTTAATCATCCTTTTATACTCAAATTACTTTGACGTGTGTCATGTGGACAATGCGCCTAACAGCCTTTATTTTGTATGTGTACATATTTTGTTTCATTCAGGGTGGTCACCATTTCTGGCTAAATGTTGGTCACTTCATTCTTCCTCTAGCTACTAGCTTCGTTATTTGTTTTCCACTGAATTCAACACTCTAAGATATAAAGAATAAATGGTTTCTAAAGTTTGACCCGTCCTCAGATGAACAATAAAAGGTTTTTCTAAGATACAAAAAATTAACAAAAAATACACACACCACACAAAATATAAAAAAAAAACAATCAAATCATACAAAAATAGTTATCGGTTCTTCTCGAATTTTGTAAGGTACTTTTTTTAGGTCCAAGAGAGGTTCTTTATATAACCTTTAAATCGGATTTCAGGGACATTTAAAGAACAACAGGGCTTGGAAGAACCAAAAAGGGTTCTTTAGTAACGAAATTGGTTGTTATCATTTTTTAGGATGTTTCTTTAAAGAACATCCGATGTTCTTCTGAGAGGATAACTTTCGAACCATCTTTTTTTTTGTATCATGAATGCAAAAAAAAAAAAAAAAAATCCGTATGAAAAATTAATAGTGAATACTCGATTTTATGGTGCACGCGAGTCCAGTCATCTTATATACATCAGGAGGTTGTTGTCACAATCCAAATCCATAATACGAATAGATTTACGTCTGCCTTCAAATGCACCACTTGAATGACATGGTATATTTACCTCCCACAACGTAGCACCGTTTAAGCAAATAAAATGATTTAATTACCTCTAATTTTACTTCTGTAAAAGATTTATGGTATTCGTCATATAATGCCTATTCGTGTGTCTGTTAAAATTGTATGAAAATCCATCAAATATTTTCTTTAATATAAAATGAAAAAGTAAGCCACCTGCGCGACCGACCCACTTTGAACAATCTAAAACATGCAACAAGCGGCAGGCTGGCAAACCATGTTCTTTAGCAAAAAGTCAAATACGTATGATTATTTTGTTTGTGTGTGTGTGTGTGTGTAAATTTAGCCCAAATATGATTGAATCAAAAAAAAAATCTCAAAATACTCTATGTGCACAACGATCATTTGTATTTATCGTCGCTGGGCGGGAAAAACATTATGTAACTCCAAAGGTCAAATGCAAAACATCATATGTGCTAAAACCTGATATATGCATTTTGGTCACATCGGATTCTAGTTTGAATTTCAAGCCAAATATGATAGTAAATCATATGGCAGTTTATTTCAAAATCTGGAGTTAATAATTATCTAAATAAATTTAGAAAGGAAACCCCTTATTGTGCAAGGCATTACAGACAATTATTGGTGTTTTCCAAAAATGTTACATATGAGGTTTTGTCATGTTACCGTTTCTACTACATGTGAGGTTTGCTCTTAAAGGTCAAATGCACATATGAGGGTTTTCCCGCACAGCGACGATATACCGTTAACTCACATTTGCAATGTGTAAATTGAAATGCAGTGAAATCGCAACAAATTTGGTCTGCTAAGGAGACGACACATCAACTGATTACAGGATCCTACCATTAAAATGGAGACATTGTCATTATTGTTAATTTAAATCAAAATATATTTTGTAATGTGTGGGTACTAATAAATTATAACGTTCTTTCATGAAGTTATCACAACATGGATTTACCAAAGAATGCTGAATAGTGATTTATTGCGTGTGCTCTCATTCATATTAATTAGGCCAAATTAAAATGTATGTTTTCTCCAGTTCACATCACGCCTGGGAAAAGGGATTGTCACTGTCCTGTTCGTATTGGCAACATTCTTTCTATTTTTTCCACAAATACATGATTTCACATTATGTTAAAACTATGCTTAATATTAATTGTTAGGGCAGGGCGAACAATCAAACAACTTTATAACTTGACCACTGTATAATTATGGGTCTTCTGGAGTGGAAATATAAATGCCTCCCAATCTTAAACTAAACTAAAAGACATGCCAGATGTTATCAGTAACACTATTACAAAGCTTAATCACCGAAGAAAAGAGTGTATATATAGTAAAGTTTTGCAACCACACACTCCATTTCCCAAACGGACGATTATCATTATTCGTTAACACAACAAAGGTCGTTTAGTAAAAGGCGAATCTAACAAATAGTTCTTCGTAACCATACAATGTACAAAATCTTTGAACCAATATTAGGGTACAATTTGGAAAACAAATACTTTAATTTGGGGAATTAAAACTAGACACCATCAAAAATGTGGAACTATCGAACGGTATATCATTACAGAGAAAGTGTAATAATACTGATCTTCAGTATAGAAGTACTATTATTGCCATAGAACGTCTTGCAATATTTCGCGTGCCGATGCCAAACCTAAACAAAATGCAATGTGAATAAAAAAATGGCTTGGATGTTGTCTCGGCGGTGGCCTGCTTATATACATGTAGACTCTAATTAGCGCTACACATTCCAAGCTAAAGACTTATGGAGATTTTGGCATTTATCAAAATTTTGACACCAAGATCTTCACTTACGTTATTCCTCTGAAGACGGAAACGGCTTGGTCTCGGTTTTGTTTCGATGACTTTAGTTATAGTTAGCTAAACCAAAGTTTTAAAATCCGGGTTTGTCCCCGCTAACGGGGTGGCCGAATACACCTCACACTCAGCAATACTGCTGTGTGAGGATTATTGGAGCAAAAGATAATTGACCGGATGCCCTTCCTGACGGCCAATCCACAGATTTCGGTGGTGGGCCTAACCTTTGGGAAACCATGCCCACCATACAAGGCCGCATGTGCTGGATGGCCGCCGATAGCTCTCCAGAACTGACCAAAGACAACCTTGTATGTAGAATCTTCTTTTCATTCTACCAGGGTAACCACTTACCCTGTTTTCTTTCATTTTCATTTCATTTCAGTTTATTTAGGATTCAAAACAAGGATAAAAAACACAAAAAGATACATAAATGTACGACTTATTTCCATTGTGTTCCTTGATGAGCCTAACATATATAACAGACTGACAATATTGCCTTTTACCAACATTTGGATAGCAAGCAGATAATAAAGAAAAAGTATTAGAGCCCAAATATACATAATACATATAAATAACCAAACCATGATAACTTAGCAAAAAATATATACCACATTTGAAAATCCCCAATACCACCCCAAGTGAGGTCCAATTGTAACATAGATGGATTTTCAAGATTTTGAGATGACATTGAAGAAATGATGTTTTGACTTTTCCTTTTTAAGATATTTTGGAACACTGTGGTTTGTGATTGCACCGAGGTAGGGAGTGAGTTCCAAATGTTGATGGCACTATAATAAAAAAGATTTCTGACCATGAGTACCAAAAAAGGTTTAAAATAAACAGGGCAGAAGCACGTGACCTTGTGGAGTAACTCGGTTTTGAATGCTCTCGTAAAACCATCTTGAAGGATACACAGGAATTAGGCCATTGTGAACGGAAATGTGATGAACACATTATCTGGTGAACCCGAAAATTGGTTTGGGAGCCAATTGCTTCCTTGAACTCTTTTGCACCAATGTGATATGGGAGTCAGATTGAGAACATTTCTTATGATTTGGTTTTGAGTTACTTGAAGTTTTTGTGTGTCTGTTTAGATAAGGAGGATAACAAGTGCAACAACTGTCATAATGGACTGATAAGAGCTGAGGACAAGAAGCTTTTTGTGTACAGGTTCAAAAACCTCCCCCTGTCTATAGATAAACTTAAGTCTAGAGTTAGCTTTTTAATGACTTTAACAGCTGTTACTTCCCCATCTAGGACTGAATGAATATAAGACCCAAGTATTTGATTTATGATTTGGGAGTAATAGGGGATTCCACCCACCCTGATGCTCAGCATGAGCTGACAAGCAGCCAAGTTTTCGTTTTGAGCCAAACAGGATCGACTCTGTCTTCCCCAGATGAAGGGGGAGCTTGTTTCAAAGAGCCAGTCATTAACCCAAAGGATTCAAGCTCCAAACTGAGCTGCTCCTGAATGACATTAACTCAATTGCCGAGAACCATCAGAGCCGGAGTCATTCAGCATAAAGAGTAACTACAGTAACTGCAGAAATCATGTCATTGACATAGATTTAAAACAAAAGTTGGTCCCAAGTAATTGAGCCCTGAGGACTCGCATGTTATATCTTTGGGCTGAGATAGAATACCACCAATGTCAACAACCTGTTTCGCCCGTAAAGATACTGAGTCGAACCCATTTGATGGATCTTTCAGCCAGGCCGATTGCTTTCAACTTGCCAAGAAGGATCTTATGGATCACCGTGTCAAACGCCTTGTGCAAATCCAGGACCACCTACCAATAAAAATGTAGTACTGGTACCAAGATACCAGTAGCAGGACCTCAAAGGTAAACCGACCTGAACTAAGACTCCACATTGACGCAGTCTTAAGAGATTAGACAGCATTAGGCTTAATGAGAGAAAAACATAACATACAGCGCCGGCCATGGTTGAATCCACGGATTTTCACAGGTCAAACCACGGAAGAGAGTGTATTTAAAACACACGACCCAATGGCATGTATGGTCATCAGATACAATTTTTTTAGTGAATGCTCAATCATCTTAAATATTATATTCAATCAAATTTACCCCTAAATCATGATACTAAATAGAGTAAATGAACGCGAGGGGATCGTTTTTGATGGCTTAAAATCGTAAAAGTCAAAGAGAAATTGGAATGAAATAATATGAGAAGTTTGTTGATGATTCATGACCAATAAATGCTATTTTTTTTTCAGGGGGATTTAAGACCCATAAGTGTGTCAATTCCGTAGTTTCGCAGTAAGTTGGACTCTCGTAGTTAGTGGTGTCATTCATTACTGGTCATCTTCAAATTCATAGTACTGAAAGCCGAGTTACATTTTTGATTTTTTAATAAAATAATTTGCATTAATGTTAAAGAACTTGAATTATAAATTTAGGGGTACATGTATGCAAGGTACTTTTGCCGATAGAAAGTTACATTTTATGGTTTACATCTTCATGAAAATTAAATGTCGTGTTACCACTGAGTTGCAATGGCAGTATGTGTGACTCTTATACGGAAGAGTCACAGTTGGAATTAGGTGAGCCAATTTCTGCAGCCAATATCAATACATATACGCTCGTATAGATAATGTGTTTTAAGAATCAGTCTAGGCTAAAGTATAAACCCACCATTGGGGCTTGTAGTGTGCGATGCTACAGTGTAGAAATATCGTTTACAAATTCTGGACAAACTTGTGTTTACATTTCTAAAGATGACTTAAGAAACACCAAATGTGTGTCATTTCAAAATCTAAAGACCCTAAACAAGATCCAAACATGGTTTAATTCTAAACATAAAGTGGGTCATATCTGAAATCTAGTTTATTCAGAGTTTTGAAAGGGTGTTTCCATAAGGTGACACCCTTCTTTCTGACACCCTTATGAATTCGGAAACCTTAACAGAATAAACCACATAAACCGTGTGGTTTATTCCGTTAAAGGTGCAACGAGAGATTTCACATATCAGGTGTCCCGAAAAAAGTTGAAAGTACTGATTTTTGTTTTGATGTAAGGCTTCTATCCAAAATATCCCCATCTGAAAGGATTAAGCTGAGAAATGTTTCTTTGATACAACAATTGTGAAATTTCTAATTTCGTATAGGAGCAAATACGAAATTCAGCCTATGTTTTACATTGAAATATAAGCAAATCAAAATCACATTTTTTCTCACTTTTAAGACATTTTTGTAGGGAAACACAAGGTAAGAAATCTTTTGAGTGTCTAATCTATATGAAATTACTATTATGACACAATATTTGGGTGCCTCAAAATCTCTCGTTGCACCTTTAAGGTTTCCGAATTCATAAGGGTGTCAGAAAGAAGGGTGTCACCTTATGGAAACACCCGTTTTGAACGTCACCTACCTGCAGTATCCGAATGTGATGACGTTCCAGGTGATAAGTATCGATTCCACCAGCTGCTATCCCAAATATACCAGTCCATCCAACTTGTTCCCCATTCAGATTATTGATCACTGGTCACTCTTTCGCACTTGTATTAATCGATTGTTCCCCATGTTGAATCTCTTCGATGGATGTGAAGCCTTCTACAGGAGTAGGATCCCCACCGTCGGTTGCTGTGGTCCAGTCTCTGTACCCGATACATATGACACATGTAAACTTATAATGTTATAACGAAGCAATGTAAGCACACTTCTGTAATGAATGATTAGAGGTAGTCGTGTGTTGTTCCAATTACCATCTTGAACGTCCCTTTTTATTGCACGTCTCACTCCGCAACGTTGGTCCTTGACATTCCCATGCCGTTACCCTCCGTACGCCATGTCCAGGATGCATGTAGCCTACGACAAGATCATCGATAACTGTTCCCGACTAGGTACAAGTGGAATATGAGTAGAATAAATAAGTTCACACGCTACGACACGGGAGTACATGGTGTTATGTGAAGCTTCGTTTACTCTTACTGTTTGAATATCTTCACGTTTGTTTTCTTAAGTTCCAAGTCATGTACTCTTCAGTCGGGGTAACTCCGTGTTGCAACTGGGCTGCAACCACAGTGTTTAATATGTTTATTTTTGGTCTGCTTTGCTTAGAACTTTTTTTATGCCATTGGTGTTTCTGAATATGTTTCCTACAAAGGAAGCACTTCACGCATTCTTTACACATTGGGTTTTCCCGAGTAATGTGCGTAATGGTGTAAATGTATTGCCGAGCATGGTACGACACTATAAGGTCATTCTAATGTAATTTCAAATCGATGAGGAAATTGTTAATTGTTAAAACACGTCAATAATCACGTCGCGTCATGACTATTTTCTTAGGTATTGCCCCAAACTATTCACCAATGAATGTACTTTTTGCGGCTTACTTTTTCTTTTGTTACACTCAAAGGAAACTTATTACCACAACGATCGTAAAACCCTTTCGACTCTGTTACCGTGCGCTATACAGTAGCCTTCATTGATATGTTAAGAAGCTAATTCTTTTGGTCACCAGTCGTGCAGAAAAATACAAAGCATAAGATTGTGAATTTTTAGACATGCAAGTCACGTGAAATAATGATGTCATTGAACTGCGGCTTGATTGGAAGACTACCATGACATACAGCCCGAAGGAAAGGGAAATCTGTGTTGTAACGTGTTAAGGTATAATAATGGAAGGGAAATAGAGACCTGTTCATCAATCCGGGAGGTTAACCAATCTGTTAAACAAAGAGAGGACCAGGTCATTGGCGTAACGGGCCTGCCCGCTCTAGGGGGGCAAATTTCCAGTCTGGGGAAATTTGGTTTCCCTCTCAGTGGGGTCAAAGGCCAATTTTTCCCGGTCAGAGGGCTAAAAACGGCTGATTTTAGCATGATTTTTTGCCATTTTTTCCCGGCCTAAAGATCGCAGGGGGGCAACCTCGCCCCCTTCCACCCCCCGCCCCCCCCCCACCCCGCCTGTTACGCCACTGGGACCAGGATACAGCATCTTGCAATTAGCTCGGACAAGCGTTTGATCTTGACGCTTTTTTCATTTTGAAAGTATAAATATCGCGACAAATCCCCTGTTCGAATTCACATTTGTGCTAACAATAAAATTTTCATCAGAATTTTATTTTAAAATTTGCAACAAGTTTTTGCCTCCTATAAAGTCAAAAGGTGATGTCGGTAGATTTAAACACTCATTTAATGACAAAAACCACAAAATATGTCATTGTTGTCGTATGTCAGTACACTTTTGCATGAATTATTTATATAATATGACTTTATTCTTCACTCAAATTGAATTTCTGTTCAGTGGCAAAATCGTAACTGGTATATACGTTACATGACACGGGAAAACTAATACGCCGTTTTAGTTTATTAATTTAATTTTTTGGTAAAGCTATGGTTTTAAAAACTGTATACGTAAGGTCAGTCAGGTTTCCTTTGAGGGGCCTTTGAGGGGCGCTATTGGTATCCTGGTTAAACCAGTCCTACCTGTCCCAGGGCCGAGTTTTGTCGCGGCTAAACCGTCACCCCCTCGATTCTCTAAGGAGAATCTAATCGATTCTCTAAGGAAATCTATGAGGCTGGTAGCTGGTTACCCTGGTAAATAAAAAGAAGATCTACATTCAAGGGCGTCAGCTCTGGAGATCTATTTGGCGCCATCCCTCATCGCCTGCCTTGCATGGTGGGCAGTGTTGCCCAAAGCTAGGCCCACCGCGAAAATGTGGGATTGGCTCAGAAGGCATCGGTAAACTTAATCTTTTTGCTCCACACATCCTCACAAATCATATTGCTAGTGTGAAGGTGTATCGGCCACCCCGTTATCCGGGGACAAAACCGGATTTAAAACTTTGGTTATAACTAACTAACTAACGAACTAGCAGTAAAAATATCCCCATTTTGGGGGTTAAAGTGCATTTTCATTTCTTACCAATTTAGCTAATTTTGGGCCAAAAACCTTAGACATAAAAAAATTAGGTTACGACCTTTTGCTACTCAATTTACGCTCAGTACTTAATAGTGCGTTTTCTGATAAAACCACCTGAAATTCCCTAGTCATGAAGATGAAGGTTCTTGAAATCTCTTGATATTTTTCTATGTAATGTATGGCTTAAACATTCCCTTGGTGGAATAATTTCCCGCTTACATACAACCATATTTCTAGATCATAATGCCTGATTTGTTGCCACTTTCCCATTTTTGAGATATTTAAATCCTCATTATTTCATTTTTCATTATCCATTCTTAATTAATTTGGCACAATAAACTCTATTGCAGTAATATGTTATATAGTCTATTGTTGTGTAATGCATATACAAATGCGGTGGGCTGGTTGCATGTCTTAATGTTGCTAGTGTGTGTAAACATGTTAAAATAGCCGAATTTTAAACACAAAACATGTCTTTTTTAAATTGACTTTTTTCTTTCGGGCAGTAATTTTGGTCTCTTTTAAAACTGGATGAGTACAAAGTC
>JAMKCH010027887.1:0-17864 GCA_023653785.1 Ophioderma brevispina | reverse complement strand
TACTGAAACTGGGGTTTATACGGTTATCTGGGGTTTAGCTTTGTAAACCCAGTATAACGCTCCCTATGCATGGGGTTAAGGTGGAATCCCCCAGTACAGGTTTTTCAAGGCCAAAATTTGTATTTTATTTAAATATTGAGCTTGGAACATTGCCTTTCTTTTGCTTCAAATTTGGTAAAAATCGGACATTCCTTCACAAAGTTGTGATTGTTTTTGTTCGTCAAAGTCAGCGGCAAAGTCATGAATATCTTATGTATTTCCTTTATTTTGAATTCTTTTGTATTGTATTGTTTTGTGTTGATATTTTGGGGTAATATTTGAGCTTTTTATTATGATTTCTGTAATAATTCTTTTATTTATTGCATTTAATATGCTGAAATACTTTTAACTAAAGTGTACTCTACATTTTATGATAATTTGACTTTATGAACTTAATTGGCTTATTAATTATTGTTAATTAATTAGACATTTTTTAACGGACAAAACTTTAAATGCGATTTCCTCAAAACAACGTTTTATGTTGTGTAAACCCACTTGGGACATGATTACTCAAAAAGTATTAATGGTAGAGCCTCCAAATTTGGACTGAAACTTGCTGAGGTGTAGGGCTTGAAACTGTACTAGAATTAAATAACTTGAACCTTGGGAACATACCTGTTGCCATGGTAACATAAAACAATAATTATTGATTTTTGATTTTGACCTTTGACCTTTCAGGTGATCCCCAAATGTCAGTCAATTTTGATGATTCTATAGTACAGAATCGAGCTCTGTCTCTAAACAGTAATTTAGTTTTTAGTTCATTCCAATAGAGCATTTAGTTTTTGAGTAATCATGTCCCAACCGTCTCTACCTTCAAATTTTACCAAATTCAATATGGCCGCTGTTGCCATGGCAACGGGTCACATGACCAACTTTGTTTCGCATATTTAGAGAGAGAGTAATGTCCAAGGTATATATTAAATCAAATAATGGCAAACTACATGTAAAGAAAATGTACATGCATTAAGATCATAACCCTCCAAAAGTGGGGGATACCACCTTAACGACGTTATCCCGGGTTTAGAGCTGGGTTTAAGTTTTTAACCCCAGATAACGCGTGTTATCCCGGGCGTTATCCCTTGGTTTATAGCATTACTATCCTAGGTTCCTTATGGGGTTTAGCTTGTTGTAAAACCCATAAAATACATTATCTTGGGTTAAAGTCGCTATCGGTGATTTGCCAAATCAGAAAATCGAAAAAATCATTACAAATCAGATTTTGCATGTCTGTAACAAGTAGCTATCCTAACGGAAAGAGTTCCATATAACCCCCTTTAAAATTCTACAGGAAACAAATTCTTTTTATTTATGGCCTACACTAACAACAAACCCTAAGCCTATGGCCAAAAATGAAAAAGAATTTGTTACCTGTAGAACTTTGAAGGGGGTACATATGGAACTCTTGCCATCCTGACATACCCTATGAAGTGACAAAACTGAAAGCAGTCTAATAAAAACAAGGTCATATGATATTTAAGTCCTTAATCTCCGTACAGACACTTAATTTACTATACAATAATTGAATGGTACATTCATATTACTTTATAGAATACTCCTGCAAATTTCGGCTACTTTTATTTCTCATGGGTGGATTAACTGCTAGTGCCTTTAGGACACGTTATCCTAGGGTTAGTTACATATCTGGGTTTAGGTTGTAAAACCCCAGACTATTCTGAATGGTTATAAGTGCTCCTAGGGATAAGGCGTAAACCCGGTGTGAAAGCAGATATAGTCCGCCGGGAGCCACAGTCCGGGCTCCATATATGATAACGGAATAAAGGCTGAAACTATAATGTTGCCGATCGACGAGTCAACCAGATCGATTGCCGTTCACCATGTTCCAGGACTATGAATACGCCAGGACAATAATTACTTTACACCGGTGTGAAAGCAGATATAGTCCGCCGGGAGCCACAGTCCGGCTCCATAGATGATAAAAGGAATAAAGCATGAAACCATAATGTTGCGTGAAGCGTCAACTGAATTGAGTGCTCTATTCTATACCGTTGTAGCCGGGCCTATGAGTGCGGCGGACTATATTACTTTCTTATCGGGATATTGGGCGTTAAACCAAGGACAAGGAAATCATTAACGTGCTGAATACCATTGCCACGATTCGTTAAACAAAAAAATTAAAACCCAATAACGATCGTATCGTGGGGTCACGATACGGTATCTATAGGTCCCGATATGAAAGTAATTCTAGGTCCGAGGGAGCCACAGTCTGAGCTCCCTAGAAGGAAAAGAAATAAAGCGTGAAACTAATTGTTTTCGGGAGAGTCAACTGAATCGAGGCTCTATTTATTTTTTTTTACCGTTGTAGCCGGACATGAGTACGGCCGATAATTACTTCTACACACATGGTACTAACAACATATAGGTTTTGTTTGTGTACTATAACTTTGTAAAAATAAAAGCCCTTTATCCGGGTTTAGGCATTATCTTTGTGTTACACCCATTATCAGGGATTAGGGATGTAAACCATAGATAACGCGTCTGTCCCGGTTTAGGAGCTTTTAGGTATATTAACCGGGGTTTACGTCACATTTCCCCAGATAAGGAGCGCGTACAAGATTTTAAAGGTATCCTAGGTTTATAGGTTCCTTAACCGGAGTTTGGAGATGTAACCCTATAGATAACGAGTCTATACTGTCTTAATGTAGGCTAAAGAGTGGAATCATTGAATCGAGTGCCCTACTTTTTACCGTTGTAGCCGGACTTAGAGTATGGGGGACTAGTATACTTCTATAACCTGCGTCATTATCTGTTTATGTTTGTTTACTATAGGATAGCTACGAAGCCCCATAGGGGACATATATAGTTAAAAATTCTGTTTGGATAATATGTTCCCACGTTTGCAATCTGTTCCCACAAGTTTGCAATCGTCCCACAGATTGCCAATCTTCTCCAAGATTACTGAATCTGTTCCACAGTGCAATCTGTTCCCACAGATTGCCATCTGATCCCACAGATTACGGTAATCTGCTCCCACGATTGCAATCTGTTCCCAAAGATTGCAATCTGTCCCAAAGATTGCCAATCTGTTCCCACAGATTGCAATTAATCTGTTCCCACAGATTACGTAATCGTTCCCACAGATTGCAATTCTGTTCCCACAGGATACGTAATCTGTTCCCACAGATTGCAATTGTTCCCACAGATTACGTAATCTGTTCCCAAAGTTGCATCTGTGGTAACAGATTGCAAACGGTGCTAACAGATTGCCATCTGTGGACACAGATTGCAATCTGTGGGAACCAGATTGTATCTGTTCCCACAGATTGCTTAATCTGTGGGAACAGTTGGCAATCTGTGGGAACAGATTGCAATCTGTGGGAACAGATTACGTAATTTCTATCGGGGGAAACAGATTGCAATCTGTGGGACAGATTACGTAATCGGTGGGAAAAGATTGCCATCGTTGGAACAGATTGCAATTTGTGGGAGCAGATTGCATCTGTGGGAACAGATTGCATCTGTGGGAACAGATTGCAAATTTGTGTGGAAACATGCAATGGGGGAAACAGATTACGTAATCTGTGGGAACAGATTGCAACTGTGGGAACAGATTGCAATCTGTGGAACAGATTGCAATCTGTGCTTACAGATTGCAATCTGTGGGAACAGATTTTCAATCTGGGGGAACAGATTGCAATCTGTGGGAACAGATTACGTAATCTGTGAGGAACAGATTGCAATCTGTGGGAACAGATTGCAATCTGGCGGAAACAGAATGCAATATGTGGGAACAGATAGTAATCTGTGGGAACCGATTGCAATCTGTGGGAACGCGGGGGTAACAGATTACGTAATCTGTGGGAACAGATTAATTGCAATCTGTGGCCACAGATTAGTAATCTGTGGGAACAGATTAATTGCAATCTGTGGGAACAGATGCAAAACTGTGGAAAACAGATTCCGTAATATGGTGGGAACAGATTGCAATCTGGGAAAATTGCCAAAACTGTGGGAACCGATTGCAAACTGTGGGAACAGATTATCCAAAACAGATATGTTAAATAACTATGGCCCCTATGGGGCTTCGTACGTTGTAAACCCTATAGATAACGCGTCTTGTCCTCGGTTTATAACTTTTAAGTCAATTGAACCGCTGGTTATTCACTATAATTCTCCCATATAAGGAGCGTAATTGGCTTTACAAGTTATCCTATAGGTTTAGGTTCCTTAACCGGGGTTTGGGGTTATCCCTATGCTAACGAGTCTTACTGTCTATGTAAAAGAGTGAAAAGCGCTCGCAAAGAGCTTTCTGAGTGACCCATCCTAATTTAGATTGAACAATAACTCTAAAATCCACTCTAATCGAGTTGAAAATTTTCCACTGGGTCACTTCAACAGCTTTTTCCTTGTGTTTACAGACTTGTCTGGTTTATACACTGTAATTTACAGAAAATCCTGTAAAAATTAACAGTAATTTGCTGTAATTTGGAAATACAGGAAAGTACTGTAATTTTATGTCCATCTTTCAGGCATAATGACAAATTTAAAAAATGAAGCTTGTATTCGAATTTTAATGAGTCAACATTATTATTATACACCGATGGATCTTCACTTTGTACGATTAGTACTAAAATTTACAGGGAAAAAATATGTCAATTTTACAGGAAAATCCTGGCAGCAATTCTGCCAACAAACCCCCTAAAATAACAGCTTTTACAGGTTTTCATTCAAATTTACTGATATTGTACATTTGATGGCAATACATTTTACAAACAAACTTTTTATTTTTTTTATTTTTTGCTTTTTTTAATTTATTTAAAAAAATCTATAGGCCTGCTAAGTTAGGGTGTTTCGTCAGTGCTTTTTTACTCACCCACCTTCACAATCTCTGTAATAACTCACCAATATATGTTTTTGAGTGTTTTCATTACATTAATGTTTACAATATACTGTAAATTTTACGGTAATTTGTTGGGCAGAATTTCTTCCAGATTTTCCTTAACATTTATAGTATTTTTTTTTACAGTGTAGGTGTAATCTGGGGTTACGTCTGTTCCCAGATAAGGAAGAGATACCGCTGGGTTTCAACAATCTAAAACCCATAGGAAATCGTAAATCCCAGTTTACAGTTTGTATCCAAGTTTACGCTCGTTGTTAAATGAGACGCAAATGCATCCATATTTAATCGTAACACGTTTTTTAAAATACACGTTTGGTATAAGTTCCAAACTTACGAAAGGATGCTTCATAATCATTCATAAAGGCTGATTCAGAGATTTCAAAATATATTTTTTTTGTGTAATAAAAAAGTAGTATTGGACTAAAGATAGTCACCTCCACCTAAATGCTCAATCCAAAGGCTGAGATGAGTCGGGATTTTCGTTTTGATGTCAGTAAACATTTATGTAAGTATGCGTGCCATAGGATCTGTGCATAACAAAATCCGGATCCGGAATTTTATAACAAAGTTGTGATTTCTATTCGAAGGAACTTCGCTTTGATTTGCTATTTCACACAGTGTTTAGTATATGGACGAAAGCGTCTGTAGTTGCAAAAAACCATGTGTTTGAGAAATGATGGCTCCCGCCTCGTGAAATCCCGGAGTCAGCCTTTACCAAATTCGAATTTATAACCAAATTTCACAAAACGAAAGATTAAATATCAATTCATTCAAATACAATCCATTAACCTTACGATTATTCAAACTTAAAAGTCAACAGCTGGCAAAATGTCAATAAAAACCAATACTAAAATAAAGAAAGGAAAAAAAGACAACCAAGTCATCAACGATGCTGTAGAGTGTAGCCCAATCGTGCTTGATATCGAACTAATGGATCAAAATCTGTTTAATATTGAACTTCATGCAGAGAAAGGTTTTAAATCAGCTCTGTACACATTTTTATATATATTTTAAGGTAAAAAATTGCAACAGAATTTATTCTTCACAATGCATTTCCACGAGGTCCATAGACACCATACTAAACGTCTAGAAAAATCAAATCATGTCCACTATATGGAAAATTGACTGTTTTCCAAATGTACTCAACTCAAAATCCTTTGAATTACAGAAAAGTCAAAGTATATATTCCTCTTTCACGAATGAAATAACAGTTGCTAGGATTCCCACATTTTGCATTTGTTTTAAAATTTTGATGATTTAGTTTTCCAAAAATTGTACCAAAATATTGGAATGTGCACTTGCAAAAACAGTGCTTAGAAATTAAACACTTTTCTAAACACTATTTTGCACCACGTTTCTACATATTTTGATGTCGTTTTAATATCTAACACCTATATCTAAACATGTGTAAAAATCTAACATGTTTAGGGATTTGACATTAGGTGTTTATACATTTGATGCAAGTGTTTATGAATTAAACAGTCAAAAAATGCCTAAACACTATTTGCAACCACGTTCTAACACTGTTTTGCAGTGGTGTTATAGGGCCCCGACTAATATGAAGGGTGGAGTGCCCATCCGTTTCCTTCATCAGCGCCTTCGCCTTCCTCAATTCTATTGAATAGAAAAAAGAAAAAATTCAGGTCCCTGTTCCTGATGGGTTAACCGATGCACTGTAAAAAGAGTTTTAGAAAGTGAAGGCAAGGTGGGTTTGAGGTAAATGTTAGATTAAACACTTTGTGTTAGAAATTAAACACTGGTGTTTAGAAATTAAACATTTGGTGTTATTAAATTAAACAGTTTGTGTTTATATTTACGTTTTAGAGATTAACGCGTTCTAAACCTGCAATATTCTTGTACAATTATTGTTTTTTAATTCAAGTGTTTCTTTTAGATCGATATTCAGTTTTCTTGGACAAGGCCCAAAAGTATTTACAGGTACATATTGAAACGCGGAGGGGCATTTTGTTTGGATACATGCTCTTATATACAAAAACGCGTAACTTAGGGTCTTTTTTCGAGATAACCTACGCGATGTCCACTTGTACACTGTTTTTAGGGTATCAAAAATAGGCCCTATCACCGAAAATATACAAGTTTATGTTGTTTTTTTCACTTTGTAAATTACGTGTTATAATGGCATGATAGTCCGATTTACTTGTGAATCACAGTTTGACTTTATTTCAAATCCAAAATTGCTGGAAAATCACTAGCTTTTCTTTCCAATTTTCCTCCTGATTTTCACACGGTATAATCCGGGGGGGGGTGGGGGGGCTGACATTGGAAGTGGTACGGGTATGTGCGGCCCTTAAAGTGCAGGAGGAGATTTTTGTTTGAGGATACAAATTCCCTCAAATTGCACTTGATCGGATGTAGACCACCTACCACAACGTTCAAAGGTTTATTGGACAACAGCACGAAAGAAAACCGCAACCTTGTTTTTTGAACTTGCCTGACTATCGTTCTGTCCCCATAGAACCCCGTGCTTTGACTTTCTGTCGTGCTACACAAAAAGTAAACCTAAATCATTCTTATTACAAAAGACGGCGTATTCGGCTATATTCAGGTGTGGTCTAATACATTGGAAAGCATTCCAAATATGCAAAAAAACCAGGGTTCGAAACAAAATGAGGGCGCTTCTTTCTGGAAATCTCCTCATGTCTCTTTAAGACCCCCATTTCGCGTCTCTCCAGCAGTTCCAAAGACCCCCAGTTGAAGCATAATTCAGTTCTTAAGGTTCCCTTTTGGGAAAATTTTGGCCTCAGAAGCTAAATTTTAGCCAAATTTCAGCTCCTAAGCCTGCAAATTGTGACTCAAAATTTCGGAGACAAAATCAGTTCACAAGCCCCCAAGTTCAGAAATCGGGGCCGCACATCCCTATACCCGAAAAAATTGAGTGCCCCCCTGACCCTATCCCCGGATGATCTTCCTGAAAGGTTAAATGC
This sequence comes from Ophioderma brevispina, assembly GCA_023653785.1. Lineage (NCBI taxonomy): Eukaryota > Metazoa > Echinodermata > Ophiuroidea > Amphilepidida > Ophiodermatidae > Ophioderma > Ophioderma brevispina. The sequence goes on along the minus strand of JAMKCH010027887.1, from coordinate 10,019 downwards.
CACTATTATAATTATATACTATTATGTAAACATATGATGATAAAAATAAATATCGAGAAACAAGAAAAAAATGCAGAATACGTATTTTAAGTTGAGACCTCATAACCTTACATCAGTGCACAACCAAATACAAGCCATATTCTGAAAAAGTAACAACTTTAAAATGTTTAATTTGCATTACGCTGATAATGTTTAGTCATGTTAATACACGTATTGAATAAGTACGATTAAAATAGATTAAAAAAAGGAGCACAAGAGGATGAAGCAGAACAAGGAAGAAACATAAAATGACGAAGAAGAAGAACAATGGATAGAAGAAGAACAACCGCATATGGGAATTACATGAATTATTAATCTTTCGTTTGCATGATATGTCATGAGCACTTATAAATTAACGAAACTCATGTCAAAACAAAACCATATTAAATCTCGAAAACTTGGGACATTTGTAAGAATAAAGAAAAACGTGGCTTGCATTGTGCTAGTTTAAAATTGGTAATAGGCGCAGCCCCGTAATCCTATTTTTTTAGGAGGCGAATTTGTTTCAAACGGGATTTGCCAAAAGTGGACCTTTTTTGCCGAAATTTTAACTCTTTTTAAACCTTCTTTCGGCAAAAAAGCATAAATCCCCTTATTTTTTGGCTCGCTGCACTCAAAATATATTTTGTTGGCCATTTCTATCCCTTATAGGTTTTTTTTGGAGGGGGTCATCTCCACACAAAATGATAAAACGATGAATGCAAATGTTTTATTTTAAACAAAAGTTTCTGCAAACGTGTTGCAATGCGGTATTCGTAAAATTTCAAGATAATTCGGCCTGATAAGTAATATTGTAGTGCTGGTTATATTCAATGTATTTTAATATTTGTATGTGCCGGACACCACTTCAGTACCTGAGGTTACTGATCCAATAACAAGTGCTATTGTAGGGAAATGTCCATTTTGACAGCTAATAATTCTAGTTCTAGAAACACTGTTTCCAATTAAAACAACATGGCGGACAAGCGATGTGATTCCGGTAAGCAGCTGTGTACTGAAAAACAGCTGGGTTTATGCGACATTTAGGTTGTCAAAAATATTTTTATGATTTGTAAATGAATTGGTAGATGTAAGCTTTCGTTGCATGTGTACATTTTCTCGTAAACAAGCTGCAATTTTGATAAAGCAGTGGCCGTCTGTGGCGAGTCCCACATGCACCTCTTCCATGCATGCACTGTCACTGTGTTACGTAGCGTTGTAGCACCGCGTCAACGGTCATGAGGTAGACTTGACAATTGCAGTGATGCACGGTCCCTAACATGGACCGAACTTCATGGTTTCCCTACACTACAGTCAACCATGGAACGACACTGCATTTAACACCACAACACCCATTTCCAATACTTGCATGGTCACAGATATCATTTGTTTACATGCCTCAGAGTCAGTCATACAGCAGGGTGCAAAATAAGATTCTGAAGGGCACCCCATTTCAAGGCATTTAGTTGAAGGGCACATCAATTTAGAAAGCAATTTTACAATGTAAAAGGATAGCAAAGCATATGATCACTTCTAGGGCATCAGGCACTACTGGTAGGGGCCCCGACGGCAATTGCCTTCGTTGCCTTCGGTTATTTGTGCACCCTGCATACATGCTAAATTTTAGAAATATCATGGGACACGGCTATGCTGTCAAACTTACCTCGTTCCAACAATGTAACTTGAGATAGACTTTTCTGAAACCATGTCTTACACATGATCTTGAGAAACTCTGGCAAACGGGCCACACTTATGTTTTCTCGATTGCCGAGGAATATGCGGAAAAAAAAACAAATGTTTTTTAGAAGTGCTAATTTTTATCATTCCGACTTTCGATACCTTCCATTTGTGCCCTGTAAGAATTTTCTAAATTTTATACAGTCATTATTTTATCTGAAAGTGTTTCACTGAAAAGAAAATTACTTTTCTTTTAAATGAGGGGTCAATCAAAGTACGTAGCCCAAGTAGAGCTGCGTTACAGACAAAACTTTGTCTGTGCCAAAATGCTCCAAATCTGTGTGCAGATATGTACTATATATCACACACATACAATGTACACTTTGTTTGTACTATCAAAACGGTTGAACCTCCAATTCTTTGAGTCAATTCCTGAGGTCAATTGAAGCGGGGATTCTAAATAAATTGGGATATAGAGTCAGAGGCATCCTGTAAATGAAATTAAGTAGGTCTCATTCGATCGCACCGGTCGTACTAGTCCTGATATCATGACTAGATAGTCCTTAACTTTTCATATGGCCTGCTGTTATCATAGACTATATGCTAGTCATGACGAGTTTGTGTGTAATGATAGTCCATTAAGCCCAAGATCACGACAGCTCTGCTTCTAACTTTACCGCTGCACAGTGGTTTAAATAATCAGTATGTGCAATTAAAATTTATATTGGTAAGGTATTCTTGAGAGTCTTCTACATCATGGTAATAATCATTTTTTTCAAGAGTTTGGCAATCCATATGAAATCTTTCAGTACACCTTACCCCGTTGGTGTCTACATTGGGCTCCAAATTTGGCAGCCTGGTGCACATGTTGACATCAACTTTTTTGGGGACATAAATTGTAGTAGGGGTTACAAATTGGTAAGACAATTATTCTACAGACTCTAAGATGCATGTATGTCAAAAGAAATGTTTTTCTTTTTATTTTAGAAAATATACATCGCAAAACATCTCAAAACTTAAATGGCACTTGGAACTCCACAGAACAGTTGTAACTTAATATGGCACCAAAGATTATGTCCAAATTTTAAGTTTAAAAGATTGATGCCATAAGTTACAATTATTGGAACTACGGTCGTACATTGTGCTGTGCCATTCAGATTTCAAGATTCACGCTACGTCATGGGTTCCTACTGCCACCCATGGAAGACATGGTATTGAAACGCACACAACACATGTCCACATGGCTCATAAGTTGGTTTTTTAATGCTGTAATTGCTCAAAAATGTTGTATGAGTGGCAGCTTAACCTAAATCAAATTTGTCCATAATTGTCACTGTTGAGATTTTTTATAAAATTTCCATCGGTGTGAAATGGCATGGAGGATGAACTCCTCTCAATTCAGTGGTCTAAATCTTGTTATACAAAAATCAACATCAGTAATACAGTCTTTTGTCAAAATCGTGGTTTGTAACCTGAAATTGGTTGAATAGTTTCCAAGTTACTCCCCCCCTCGACGTTCTGTGGTACAGTCAGACTCAAGTTTGATGGGACGTTTAACCATGGATTTTTTTTTTTCATTAAAACCATGTTTTATGATGAATCCGACATAACAGTGGCCGCACGTTTGCCAAACAATGCGTTGGCCCGGCGTGGATCACCGGACACAATTAATGTTGCCCAATTTCGTTGTTGCCATTGGACCAACTCACGTTCCAACATTGGGCCAATCTTGTAGGTAGACTTTCACATCGAGTCCCATGGATGCAGATAAGGTATTACAATTGATTCCATCATGCTCTGTATGCCGTTGTGCAGTAGTGCTTGAAGGAATGCATGGCAAATACCTCATTTGCATCAGTTGGGACTTATATATGAAAAGTCTACCATAGTTGTAATGCTATCTGGGACCATTGGCAGTCACTGTCAGTGAAAAATTCTTGAAAACACGACTTAACCCTGGTCTACCGAATGGGAGAATTAGCCTCCTTCACTTTTATTCCACCTTGTTAAAACCCCCTTTCTAGTACCCCCAATTAATGTCATGTAATTGTCATTGGACATTGTATGCTCATTTTTATGCCAAACAAACATCCACCGGGGTGTAGTAAGGTCACAGGCTGATCCTGTCCTGCTGAGCTGCTCCTCCTTATGTCAAATTATCATAATGCCATTAACTTAATCTGGAGGAGTCATTCCAAAATATGTGTACTGATATAATGACAAAATTTTTTGTCTCACATTCTCCAATAATTTCACAGCTTCAATGCGACTAAGTATTCCTGTGATTTTTACAATGAATTTCAGACTTGTACTTAAGATTCTGACCGGTGACTAAGTCCTGAATTTTGTATTGCCAAGTGCTTAATGAAAGCTTTAGCTTGTATTTAAAATTGATATTACTGGTGCTAAATAAGGTGAAGAGTGTTTAGCGAAAGCACCGTGTTTGTATGAAAATTGGAGGTGACATTTGCCAGTGGTCGAAAGTGAAGGCTCCACAAAATGTCATAGCGTACCTATGTTTTGGCACTTCACAACTACTGTTAAAGGCATACGGTTAAAGAAACGTCCGTGTTAAGTTCCAATTAATGGGACTAAGGTGATCCCAAAGTGATGGATCGGTGTGGCACCTCCCTCGCTATAGAATCCAACCAGTAGTACGATGCAGGAATATCACGACAGTTGATTGTGGTCCATATAGTTATGGTTCCTCTTTCCATTTATTCCAAAATGAACCAATATGCCTAGCGTTATGTCCCACAATGATGTCATGAAGTCTGCATGTCACAAATTGGGGTTTATTTTCCCCTACACACATAACAGTATAGACTAGGGGAGAATTCAATTTTTTCACCCAAAAAGTTAGGAATATTAATTTTCATGCAGTTTTGACTCTACATGATGCAAAATGACTACCAGATAATTTTATATGAATAGAACGTTTTAGTGATAGTACTGTGTTTTGAGTCATAAAATTGCAAATATAGTCAAATTTCCTCCCTTTCCACCCTATATTCAGTCACTTTCATACTTTCTTATTATCTTATGACGCCATAGTGACATAATGGGGAATGTTGACTTTATTTTGCTACCAATGGAAGGAAGAAATGCTAAGCATCCTTCTGTACCAAATTTATAGGAATCACATGTTCAATAGGGACAATCACACATGGTAACCCCCTTCGGATGTGATGTTTAAAAAATGGCTCAGTATTGTTTTCAAGGCCCCTACACACAAAAAAATCAAAAATATGCCTTAACGGCTGATTCACGATTTAGAAATTAATTTTTTGGTGTATTAATTAAAAATAATCATCTAGAACTCAGATAGTAACCTAAAGCTCAATTCCCACCGTATGGAGATGACTCAGAAGCTTTTCCGTTTTCAATGCAGTAGACATTTATGTCCACCGGATAACGTCCCCATAGATACCTGTATAACAAAAATTCCGAATCCGGAATTTTTATAACAAAGTTTTGATTTTCTATAAGAAGGACTTCGATTTGAGCTTAGTTTATTTCCCACAGTGATTAGTAGATGGACAAGCATTATGTAAATGCACCAAACCGATGTGTTTGAAAAATTGAGTGTGCCCTCATCGGGAAATCTCTGAAGTCGGGGCCTTTAACACCTCTAATGCACACCAAGGCAGCATTTTATAATACCTGCACATGTATGGATCGAGATCTCGAGTCCACCTTGAGCACAGTAATGTTAAGTTGAGTTATTTGATACAATTGTGTCACAAGATCATTCCTTTGCCAAATGAGCTTTTATGTACAATCCTACGGACTCCATCACGTCAATGTCCCTACATTCATACTGCAATGTCCCGAGAGGGTTCATACACTGACTTGCTAACGTTCATATTTTTGTTTATAACTATAGTGTATTCAAGATTAAATCATGACCTTTGATAAAGTGCATTGATATAACACTAGGGAAGACCAATGTCCTAATGCAACCCCCCGAACTTAACCTCTCCTCTTGCAAAATAATGACCCCTATTTATACCGACTCAAGAAGTGGACCCAAACTTATACCTCTCCTTCTTTTTGCAATAATGACCCATATTCCGGGCCATACGTTTATACCAAAATAGTTCATGTCTGCCAGAATTTTCCTTTCGTAACACAGAACGCCAAATCAAATATCCCGGGCAAATACCCAGCGTTTCTTTGCTTCGTCGACTTTGTGTTTTTGCAATGTTTGAAGCCACAACTGAATTCACATAACAACCAGCGGCAACGTAAACAAACAAGATTAAACGCTAATTATGATGACTAAAAAGTTTGCAAAACAATACGGATGGTCCTAATTCTGCGCAGAGCTGACTAACGTTCACGGCTATATCTCACCATCGCAGATGCGTTTCCAATTATCCCAACAACATCAAATCAACACACCGATAATATACCATTATGTTTGAAAACAAAGGGGTCCTAATTTCCATCGTGAAAAAAAAGGGGTCATAGTTATACCAGACGGCTGATTTTGGCGACCCTACCCAGCGGCACGTCTCCGTATAGGGGTTTGTGCAAGAACCCCACCCCCCGGATGAACCCTTAGGAGGAAAAAATACACTGTAGTAGTTATAGGATTTGCACAACTTGGAGCCTCTCCTCTGACAAAAAATGTGTATAATATTAAGACAAAAGAATGGGGTCATTGATCCCCCTTACACTTGAACCGGGTATATAGTGCTGTAGATCCATGCATGATTGTACCATCAATGTCCCATGCAGATTTTTGGCAGGGGGGTAGACACGATCTGCTCGGATTTGGGCATGGGGATTTCCAAACGGTTAAATTTGTGGAATGTTACGTGCATGACAATGGCAGTCTCTGTCTTAGTGACATTACACAATCAACTTTTAAAACCTTCGGTAAAAGATCTTAGTAAGATCATGATAAAATTTAGGGGGGGAAATTATTAGTTTAAATTTTGGGGGGTCACAAAATCCGTCGAGGTTAGTGGATTACCTCGCTCAAAACATGTTGTAATTCCAATAACGGTCATTAAGATTTAAATATTCGTGACCAGGCCTAGTCTTTAGTCAAGTCTGTGTGTAACCGTTCGATATGCTAAGAGCGCCCTCCGACGGTAAGTCTTTGAAAAGACTAGCACCCGGAAGTTGATGCTGTTTTTGGGAATTCTCCTGTTGCTGTAGGAGGTTGGGGCATGTCCTACCCCTGATTTTTGGGTTAGCCCTGCTGCTAAGGGCCAAATAGAGTAAACGCAGAGTATGTGTATGTTAATTATTATCAACTTTCGTAGTATCAGGTCAGAGGATTTTTAAACCAAGAGAAGATCAGTAGCTTCCACAATGCATTGCATCCATTGAGGTTTTTTTGTACAGGGTCTGATGTGAATCGTTAAGATTGAACAACATGGCTAAATTAATAGTACTGATCACAAACTTTCATTTTAAGATGTTTCATCTCTCTAACGCTTCACATGACTACTGTATAAAATCTCATTGGATACAAAGCCATTGGGTGGAAGTAGATATTTTCTTCTTTTAAACCCATCCCATAATGCATTGCAAGGTGTTTTCCAGCTTGAATATTTAAATTTTTTCCACTTTAAAACTCTATTCAAAAGGAAATTGAGCTTTGATCTCTAACTTCCACAATTATTTGTGAAAATTCAAGCACTTACTTTCTATTGATAATACAGTAGAAGACATTTCCAAAAATACACTAACACTTAAAAACAAAGTGTTCTAGACTAATCGCCGATATCCTAAAGGTGAATTTTAAACGATTCATTGTGTGTCTAGGATTCTCACAAAAACGATTTATCTCGAGAGATGGGATCAAATACATTAAAACCATACTAATTGGACTGTGCATTGAACCAGAATATTACCACTATCCCAATGGGACTTGATTTAAGGGGTCTTAGTCAAGAAAGGAAAAAAATACTTATTTTTGCCAACTGTGTACCAAAGATCCCCCCAAATAATTTTGAAGTTACAGATAAACATTCATTACTTTTGAGATAATGAGTTTTTAAAGTGGAAAAAATTAAATATCGCAGCTTGAAAAACATTAACTCAGAAATACCCATAGGAAATTTTTCCATTTGCGAAGTTACGTTTTCGACCATAACTTTTGAACGGAAGCTCCAATTAACATAAACCAAAAAGCAAAAAAGGTATTATTCAAGTTTTCCTCATCTTCATCTTTAATTTTGCAATACGTATTTTTTAGCCATCAAACGGGGTATTCCACCTTAATGGCCTTGCTTTTGACTGTCAATATACTCTCAATTACTCTCATGTCGGCAATATATGTGTTTCATCACCGGGGGGGGGGGGCAAGTTCTAATGCAAATTATGTAGAGTAAGTGTGAACGATTTGCAAGCAATACTACCGCAACAGACGCAGTGCCTGATATATACTTATAGTTGGCTATCAGTTATAAGCCATTGGCACCCTAATAGCCTTTAAGAACAATGTATAAGCCGCGGCTGATGTTCCAAAATATGCAGAGGCGCTCGGGGAAATTGAAAATTTTTACTGTTTTTGCGCCGATAAAAAAAATAAAAAATTGCCTATTAGGTGATTATTAGATTATCAATAAGCAGTCTAGATGTATTTATGTCATTGATATTTTAGAGTAAGGCCTAAAATCAGTTTTGTTTGCATATGATGAAAAAATATTAAGGTCGTGCAGTCTTTTTTTTTTGTTCAGAACTTAACTGTTTTACTCGAAAATGAATGCAAACATTCACGATTTAAAGCTTTTTTTCAATGACCTACAAAGATCGGTTAGTTTGCTTGAGTAGGTGGTGTAGTTGTAATATTTTTTAACCTGAGATTCCTCACTATGAGTTACACTATGCTCATACCACCAAAGACCCAGTTCAGTGGGTTGTACTTGTACATACATAACATGAACTGACTTGTGTCATCTGTGTATCACTATATCATCCCAAACCGGGCTGTATTTTCTAAATACTTGGGAAGAACGCTACTGAACTGTGCCAGGGAATTGAGATTTTACAAGCCCATAGTGTCCTTCACTCCTCACTAGGATATGGTGACAGATGTCACGTTCAATGCAATAAGTTCCAATAATTGTGGTGTGCATAGTGTATTCGGAAGGGTACTGTAAAAGTGGAATTTTCGCGCTACATTATTTTCGCGCTTTCGCGCACTCCTGAGCTAGCGCAATTAACAACTAGTGAACAGTTTATTTTGTGTGTAGGTCTATGTAGGGAAGCTGACAAGAGCGAATTAAAAACAACAAAAATTAAAAATTACAGAAACGGGAAAAATTACACGCGCGAAATTATCACTTTTTACATGTCCCAACTGGCTGGAGTTACATGGCTCCATCACGCTAGATACGATTTTTTTCCTGGACAACAACAGGACCTGAACCTCTACCATATTCACCTTATAGCTAAGGTTTCAAGCACACATCCACTGTCAAAATTTATTTTGATGATATAATTTGGCATAATTTTATGCCAAAAAATACTGTAGTTATTATATTATTGTAGTTGCTGTGAAGATATGACGCTCCACCATATAACCCAGAGATACAGCACTTCTTGTGTCACTGCAAGATTGCAGAAGGCACATAGGGATTAACCTGTCGTTGTGTGTGTGGCTGTGGGTCAAATGTTAACCCTTAGTCTATTACATGCCGTATGAGTTCCGGAAGGCTATGATGATGTAACTTGGTGGAAAGAGGTGGGTGGGGTGACATGTTGGTGACCTCATGTGACCCTTGGTGACCTATGTGACCTTTTGGCCGGTCCCAAAATGTTAACCCTTAATATATTGCATTATAACGTGGTGGAAAGGAGGAAGTGGGGTGGGGAACATTTTGGTGACCTTTGGTGACCTCCTTTACCTTTGGCCCCTTCACACACACGACGGCAGACAACACTCGCGGTCCAGACCGCGATGTATTTTTTTTTGAAGAGGCCCCCAATTTTTTTTTTTTTTTGTATTTACACAGTTGTGCTGGCAGTGGTATGTGTATGAAGCTATATAGATTGTGAACAGTAATGCTCAAATTGCATCATAAAACAAGAACATTTGTGCTGGGGCACCTGTATGCCCGCGCAAATGGAAATTATTAAAAAAACATCCCAAAATAGCCAAGAATTGAGAGATAATACAGTTTCCAACAAAAAAATTGCTTGTGCAGGTGCTTTTATTGAAAACTGATTGTATAAATAGTGGTATCGTAAGTGTTGATTCAGGTTCAGTTATTCTTGTTTAGTTATGATCATTTTTTTCTTTTGGTAGTAACCTCAATAGCCGACCCTCATACTGATGTCATCTGCCAAGAATTGTCAATATT